>JANHGN010019696.1:55372-82628 GCA_024605025.1 Megaceryle maxima | reverse complement strand
CTCTCCTCTCCTCTCCTCTCCTCTCCTCTCCTCCCCTCCCCTCCCCTCCCCTTCCCTGAACCACTGTCATTGGCACATGAAGTTGCTCCAAAGTCAGTCAGAAATAACCTGATTGCTCATCCAACACTGAGTTTATTTGCTCCCCGTCACCCTCTCAGAGCATCTGAATGCCCAACAATTGCCGGTGTCTCACAAGACTGCTGTACAGTTAGAAAACATTTTCTCTGCATTACTAACAAAGAATAGCTGCAGGGTTGCATAGCAAATGTGGCAAAGGTATGAGCAGTACCACATTTTTATGAGTTTTACTAAGACGCACTCGTCAGTCACACAACTGTAATTTATCTTCCTTACATGCACCTTCCTTCTCCACCATGATGAGATTTAATACTTAACCTCTATGCTGAATAATAATCTATCAGCTGTCAACTGCCTGGAATTCTTACACTGGAGGAAAAAATGGAAAAAATACATAAATAGCAAAGCAAATAGGATTTGAACAGCATTTAGTCTTTGCTTGTCAATAATGGCAATAAGAACACGTGTAACTAAAAAGGTAACATTTTGTATATTAATCAACATGATGTTGGCTTAATAACATAAAATGTACATATGCACAGACTAGCTTTTATTTTAGACCTGATCATATTCCTATTTTGAATTCTGGCTTTAGATACTTCAACAGCAAATCTATACAGGACTTTAAGCACACTGAGTTGCAAAGAATACAAGCTATTTCTTTTCTGCCTCATCTGTGTGAGATCTCTCGTGTTCAGGTCTGCGTCTCTACCTTCTGTATGAGAGAGGGACAATACCTCTGTGACACCTTCTTCTGCTTGCAGACCGCTGACCATGAACAAGTTGGTGATGTTTGGGCTAGCAGCGACATTGAGAGTCCAGCTGTGGTCTGTGTTATTTCTCCTGTGTGGTCTCCCGGTTTTGTTTTCAGGCGCTCTGATGGTCAGAGGCTGTCCCTGCTATAC
The DNA here is from genome assembly GCA_024605025.1 of Megaceryle maxima. Lineage (NCBI taxonomy): Eukaryota > Metazoa > Chordata > Aves > Coraciiformes > Cerylidae > Megaceryle > Megaceryle maxima. Next base: position 81,645 of record JANHGN010019696.1, on the reverse strand, counting down.
GAAGGCTTTCCCAGAAAATGAGAAGATCTTTGCCTGTGCTGCTGAGAAACAATGTATGATCCAAACTAACACCACTCTGGTCTCTCAGGTTTTTCTTTAAAAGTGATAGCCCAAGCATCTGTTGTGAACTTCGAGGGGTGGGAGAATGGAAAGGAGGTTCCGACATGATGGTGTAGTGACTGTGCAAATGGGCTGTGACTGGTGCATCTCCAAGGTGTGCCACCGATCCCATCCCTGTTGTCTGAACGCTTGCTCCACTACTCTGTGCCCAGCTCCAGACAAACCCCACCTTGTGAGAGTGGTTATGAAGAAGTCATGGTGTACAGATGAGGGAGATGCAGCTCTGGCTGCTGGGGAATCTGAACCAGCTGTGTGTTTCTCCATCTTTGCATGTGACATCTGAGAGTTGGAGGTTGCTATCACATTGCAGGCCAGGCTGCAAGTACAGTGGCTTTTGCTTAGTGAGCAATGCAGTGATGGTACAGCCCTTCTCAAACCTGCATGAAAACCTTTGTCATGTGCATGTTACAAGCTTTTGGCTCGGTGCATTTTCCTGCAGAAAATGCCTGCCATGATAGTTTCTGCAATTACGATGTTATTGTTGTAGCTGTATTTGGTCTGGGAAAATCAGATGCAAATAGAATTGATTGCTGATGTATCTCCAGTCTGTGCTAAAAGCAGAAGCAGAGGCATATTGCAGCTGATTTGTGTATGTTTTATATTGAGTGTGTGAATTAACCAAAGGACAAGGTGGACCATTTGCTGTTAAAGTGTAACTAGGAAAATGGCATAAGGGCATACTATTTGCCTTAAAGGGAACTTATTTAGGTCAAAACTGCAGACTAAGCATGAGAATGCAGACGCAGCACTGAAAGCCCTTTTTGGTCAATAGGTTATCTCATAACACTTCTTAAAATTGTTTTCCATGTCTGATGGCAACATTTTTGAGAGGCAAATTAGCTGAAGGACACACAAAAGAGTGAAGGTACCATGGGTTTTAACTTGTTATTTCGTCAGATGGAAGATGTGCATTTTGCTTTGCATTAATGGCTTTATTGTAGTAATTGATGTCTTTGTGCTTTTTTGTGATTATTTTTCACTTAAGACTGGTTGCCAATAACAGTCTGTTAAAAGAAACAAGTGATGGAACATTAGCCACCTCACCAGGCACTAAGACATTTTCTTTCATTGTAAACTATGCTTTTGTAATAGCCCCTTCTGCCTGACATGCATTTCCCTCCTTGTCCAGGAGAATACAGTTAACTTTCAGGATATATTGCAAGATCTATCTTTTAACTTGTGTCTGTGGGAGAAGACAATCATAAATTTGTCATTTATTTACTTAAAATATTATATTTTTTCCTGTTTGTGCCCTGCAATATGGTAAGGTACTCTGTTTGAATCTGGGTGTTTACATAGTTGCTGAAAACTTTGTAAAGTTCTAAGTTAAAGCACGAATGACAGAGGATCCATGTTTTCTAATGCTTGGTTTGCTGAGAGAGCTTTTGCATCTTTGGAATATAAAAGTAAGTGGATAACCTTATAAAATTAAAGTAAAAAAAAAACCAAAAAAACAAACCCAAATGTGCACCTAATACTTTTTTTTTTTTTTTTTTTTTTTATGTGAAGCTATTATTTTAAAAGAAACTGCCAGAGACTTTGATGGAAATTAATGGAAATAAGGCTGTACTTTCCTGGAAAGTTACCTAAAAAGCAGTATTCTATTTTTTGCCTTCCTTTTACAAAGATGTATGCATAGACTTAGCCTTAGGCCACCAAAGATTGCATTAAGTATATAAATCTTTGTAAAAGGACATTGTAAAAAGACTGCTAAACACAACTATCTGTGGTATCCTTGTAAGTTACAGAACTTCCCTGTAACTAAGAAACTGTACATACCATTAAATCAAAACAATTGAAGTTATTTACTGTTTTCTGGAAAAAATAATGTCAGTTATGTAAACTGGATAGAAATTTGACTTCTGAAAGTATGGTTTAAATCTGTGTGTGGTCCTCTTTCCCTCCCTACCCAAATAATAAATATATGGATATTTGTCAAATATTTTATGGCACCTTTATTCTCTATTATGTACTCAGTTGCTTACAGAAAAAAAAAAATACCTGTCAGGAGCTGCATCTTCCAAAATCAGCTCAGAGAAAGCAGTTTTCAGCTATGATGCCATCTAATTTTTGAAAACAATGAATTAGTCAGAGGTAGGAAACAGCTCCTGTTTCTTACAGATTTCTCATGTATCAGAGGTATTAACAAACTGGAAAACAGTGAATCAAATTTTACAGTTCATTAACCATTTCTCCTGTTTTTCTTAGAGATGGAGTACCTTCATGCAAACAACAATGCAAAGAATAATAAGAGTATTCTCACGCTGATCCGTGAAACTACAAGCTTGTCAATTATATTCCAAACATGTCTGATGCCTTGGCTGGAAAACCTGACCCACTGGTTGCTTGTCATCAAAGTCTTCTTTGTAAATAAAATGAATCGTTATTAGGAACAATGGGTGAGATTCACTCGAAGTGATTTGGGGAAAGCTAAGACATGCCTTTCCAGCCAAACATTTGCACATGTTTTTGAAGCTTCATTCAGTGCTATGTGGGGTCTTTTCACTGTCAACAAGAAGCAGCTGCCAGACAGATCTCATGCCTTTTGGGCCAGGGCAAGTTTGACATGGTCTGTACCTTAAGAGTAGTGAAATAACATACAAATTTGAGTGACTGGACTTTGGTAATACTGCTTAAATAAAAATAATTCTGATCCCCTAAATACTAAAATATGAAGAGTTTTTTTTTTTTTTTTTACTGGCAATTATGTATTACATCATATTATACACGACAATTTATACCGACAATTTCATTCTGAAGAAAAATATACCTATCATGCATATTATTATTATTCCTACTAGCACTTCCTTGCAAATTGTTTTGGGTTTTGTTTTTGTTTTTGTTTTTGTTTTTGTTTTTGTTTTTGTTTTTACTACAGCTTCAGTCTTCCTCCCACATGTGATCATACAATTGTTTTCAGGACTGCTGCTGGCTGGGTTTAAAGTCATTCTGTTATTACTTGGGTGGGGAGGGAAAGAGGAAAGGAGGACCACACACAAATCTAAACTAAATGATTTTTTGATAAGTCAGACTTCAATCCAGTTTACATTACTGACTTTATTGTTTTTTTCCAGAAAACAAACACTTGAATTGTTTTGATTTACTGTTATGTAGCATTTCTTAGTTATAGGGATGTTTTGTAACCTGTATTGACATCACAACTTCCCTGTAAACAGGAAGGTTGAATCTCTCTCTTCCTAGGATACTTCTGTTATCATGAAGTGCCTCTCAATCTGAACTAATGTACACTCACAGGAACTTTAAAGCATGCAAGGACCGTGCTGTATCTCAATGTCACTGCACAAGGTGCACTGGACTGCGTAGAAAGTGGGTCTGGCATCCCAGCTGTGTTAAAGCTCCCCATAGGTATTGGGTTCAGCAGAGTAGGTCAGTGTGGTTGGCACTAAGTGCTGAAGGATGCCTGCGATTCAGAGGTGGCAGGGAGACACATGAGCACCCCCTGCATTGCCCAAAGGTGTGCTCATGCCCATGGGGTGGTCAGCTCACACCTGTCACACCTATAAGCTCACACTTATTTTGCTGAAATGCAAGGCATGGATATGCCTGACTCCTCCCTCAGATTGTGGGGGTTCCCTTCTTTAGTGTCTTGGACATGTTAGAGATTACAATACTGGGGTAGACTGTTTTTGAACACAGCCACTGTGTTGCTTATGATGAGGGTGGCATGTATGGAGTGAAGAATGTAAGTTTTACAGGTCAAGGAAGAAGAGAAAATTGTCCAAAGGAAACAAAAACAAACAAAAAAGGCAGCTGTGATTGTTTGCCATAAGAGGTGTGGCTGGTAAAACAGATTACTGTGTTCTGGGACAGCGGGTGTTTCCAGTATCTTCCTGCCATGGTCCACCTTGGAAAAACTTAGAAAACTGAGGCCAGCACATTAACTAAGGTCAAATGATATCTGCTGGGTGTTGGAGAAGGGAGTATTTGTTGTGATGAGACATCAGTATCACAAGTATTGAGCTGGTCAGTTATCAATGAGGAGCTTCAGACAGAGGAAAATGCACAATCAGCACAAACTGTTGACAGTATTTTCCTTTGCTTGTCAGCACAACATCTCTCTTGTTCAAATCCAGCTGTAAAACACCTGTTCTTCCATAAGCTAGTTTGAAGATATTATTCTATTTTCATGACAGTCATACAGTTAAATATGGCAATAGTTAGGTAAAGCCCTACGTCATCTCCACATAGCTGCTACCATTTCCTCTGACCTGTATCTGATACCTGACTGAAGATAGAGAAAAGTTCCAGTGGCATCCATCTTAGGACTCTCCAGGTAAGAACCCAGATGTCGAAGGATCATTCACTCTCTGCTCTGAAGAGACTTCTTAAGAAGACTTGCAGAGTTTTTCTGAGTTACAGCAGGTCTTTTCCGCTTCAAGGTGGGCTACACAATTCGGTTTCTGAAATATCCTTGCCCTCCTTCTAAACAATACATTTCAAAATGAGAAAATACCATGACGATCCACTATCCCAAAAGGAACAAAGATTTCTCCATAATACTCCATCCTTAAACACAATCAGCAATTGTTCACCTTATTGCGGCCTTTCAGTACTTGAAGGAAGCTTATAATAAAGATGGGGAAAATCCTTTTAGCGGGGCCTGCTGTGAGAGGACAAAGGGCAACAGGTTTAAACTAAAAGAAGGGAGATTTAAAGTAAATGTAAGAAGGAATTTTTTTACAGTGAAACACTGGAATAGGATGCCCAGAGGTGGCAGATGCCCCATCCCTGGAAACATTACTTTTAACTAATCTTTAACTGATCTAGTTAAACCTATCCCTGCTCGCTGCAGGGGGGGTGGACTAGATGACCTTTAAAGGTCCGTTCCAACTCAAAACATTGTATGATCCTATGATGAGTAAAGAGGAATCTTATCTTCATAAACAAGGGACTTTTTGCTCTTCAAGTTAAAGCAAAAACTAGAAAGAACATGGTAAGATTGTTCTCAGGGTATTGCACTATTGCATTTCCTTTCTGTAGCGCCCATGCTACATTTTCAGCACCAGCCAATGGTGCTTTTGGAAATGCTACTGGTGAAAGCCATCATATCTGGGGTCAAAACCGAGTGCTGCTGCACACTCTGTGACTGCAGTCCCCAGAGTGGGGCAAGCCCAAGAGGGCCAGAGGCATGGCAAAGATGGGTACTGGGTGCCCATGGCAAGACAGGTGTCACCCAGCACATGAGGGGTTTTGATGCTTCTGCACCTGCTCAGTGGTGGTGCTGAGGCCCTTGGTGACCGTGGGTCTGTCCACTGGCATGGTGATGGTCTGTCTCACACAGCACCCAAATCCCGGGGCTTGTGACAAGCGCAGACAGTAAGTACTTCAGAATAAAACCAAACCATCAGGGAAGATAAAAAAAATTAAAAAAAAAAAGCGAAAAAGGCAGCAGGCGAGGGTCGGGGCGGGAGTAGGGGAGCCGTGAGGGGACGTCGGGGCCGGAGAGGTCCCCTGGCAGGGCGGCTGAGTGCGGGGGAAGCGTCGGGTCGAAAAGGTGCCGAGAGAAGTGAAGGGAGCGGCTCCCGGCGGCGCGGTCACTGCGGAGCCGGCGCGGGGCCCGCACCGGGCGGGGGGGGGCGGGAACTGCACCTTCCCCGCCGCAGCGCGGCCCCGCCTCCCGCCCGCCGACCACACCTCCCATACCCCCCCGCCCACCGGCGGCACGGCACCCGCTGCCCCGCCGCGCGGCTCTGCCTACGCCGCCCCGCTATGGAGCAGGGGCCGGCGGGGGGGTCCGCTGCTGCCGCTGCTACTACTACCGCCGGCGGCACCGGGGGTTTGCTCCTGCCGCTGAGTGAGAGCGAGCAGCAGCGCTACTCCGAGCTCTTCTCGCGGTGCTGCCCGCCCCCCGAGGCGGCCGCCGGGGGCAGCAGCGTGGGCGAGCTGTTCCGGGCCTCCCAGCTGCCCCCGGACACGCTGCACCAGGTGGGTCGGGGGGCGGCCGGCTCGCCCCGAACTTGCGGGGTGGAGGGGTACGGGAAGGGACCCGCTGGCTCAGCCCTGCGGCAGAAGGGCTGGCGCCGCCTCCGCCGGAAAGTTAGGGACTGCGCGACGGGCCGGTGCCCCGACGCTCCTGCCCTAGCCGGCCTTGCCCGCGGGGCCGGAACGAGCGGCGGCTCCACCGGTGGCGGCTGCGGCGGGCGCGGAGTGCGGGTCGGTGCGGACGGCGGAGCAGAGGGGTGTCGGAGCGCGGCACGGCTTCTCATCGCGGCGGCGTGGATGGCGGTGCCCGGGGCTCCTTTGTGTCCCCGTTCTGTTTTCAGACAAGCTCTTAATGTCGCCAGTCGTGCGCCTTCCTCCTCGCAGGTGTTCGTGTGTCGGGGACAGGCGCGGTACTGTTTGTTTGCTCGTGTTGTGACACACAGGCACTGGACTGGGCGTGAGGTTGTGCGCAGCTCTTTGGCGTCTGTGTCCGGTCTCCCGGGTCAGGTTGGTAATGTCATTAACTTCCTCAGAAGGGCCCCCGAATATCATAAGGGAAGCTGTGTTCACAGAGCTGCAGCGGAGGTGAGATGTGTTTAACTTATGGCTAAACAGTGATTGAATTTTCTTTTAAGTGTTGTTTCAGTAAAAAAACCCGCAAAAACCCAAAAAACCCAAAACTGTAGGTAAAAGGATGTTGTGGTGTTTCTATGTCTGTTCTTGCAAACAAATACAATTAGGTAGGAAGAAAGAGGCTCTCACAATGTCAGAGCAGTAGAGTCCCAGAAGAGGTCCCCAGCAGAGGCTGTGAGGTGAAACCCTCCATCGTTCTGAGCAGGAGCTTGGTCAGGGTAGAAGGCCTGTGCTTTCCAGTGGGCAGTAACAGGAAAGAACTGGACTTGGGGTCTTTGCCACCTGTGGATTAGTAATTTTACTGATGCACTGTAGTTGCATAATTCTTCTGACAATAAGCTAAACAGAGGTAGGATAGTCCTATTTTATATCTGTTTTTATTTACAGGATTTCTGTTCTTCAGTAGTCTTTATCAAGCAGAAAAAAAGTTATGTTGAAATGGAGCTGAAGTATAGTTATACCTGGGTGCTGTCTGGGGCTCCTCTACTACTTTCCTGATAGCTGTCAGGTCCTCTCATAATGACTTCTAGAAATTCACATTACATAAGTGATTCTGAACAAAAAAGATTGTATTTAAAGGATATTTTTCGTCTTCTACGCGTTCTGTTTACCAGATCTGTAAACCAAAACCGTTACTTAGCAATGTAGTGCAGCTTCATTTTGAGCCACACTGGGGCCTTGGTCTTGCAGTTGAATTGAGTGGTGAAAGTAGATTTTGCACTGGCCTAGAACCAAGAGTAGGTCTTTTGCAAAGGGGAAGAAGGCATTTAATCACAAATAAGAAGACATATTTTAGAAACTTGTTAAAGCCCTGATAGTAAATTTCTATGATTTTGGTATTAATCATTTTATTTTCCAAAGAAGCACAGAAAAAAACCCTCAGTTTTGCTCTGTAGTTCCTTACCCTAACATTTAAGTGAAATTTATTATCATCTTCTTATCACAGTCTGTTTTGGGGGTCATTTTGATAGGAACATGTGACTTAAGCCTGGAAATGTTTGGGTTATTTTTTAAATGTTCTTGGGGTTTTTTTAATATTTTTTATTACTTCCAGGTATATTTATGCTGTGAGGTGAATTTTACTGTGAAACAAGCCTGTAATTGGCTTCAGGAATATTCAGATAATAAGGCCTGTGGCATCTGAGGCTGTTTCTCTTCCTTTTTCCTGGTTTCCTGCTCTTCTTTATAAGGCACTAATCACAGCAGCATTCTGCTCTATAGCTAGAACACCTGTCCTCAAAACCCACTGCTGTCAAGTGTTCTTACTAAACACTTACTGAGACTTAAGAAAAAAAAAAAATTAACATAATGTGTTAAAAAAGTAAATTAGAAATATGTATGTTTTGACAGGGAAAACCCCACAATGTTGTTTGAGATATGTGCTGATATTTTGTCTTCTGTCATTCTTCAAAAATGCAATCTAAAAGTTTTTGTTTAAAACCCATTCTAACAGTTATGGGAACAAGGCCCAGAGCTTCATAGTATATGTTTTCTACTAGTACAGGGAACACCCAGGTTAGGCACAGACAGGTTGTTTGGGTGAAGATAACATGTTTTCTTTGAAATAATTGTTGACTGTGAAAGTTTTCTTTTTTTTTTAATGCTTTAAAAAATCCCCATCTGTTACATTTAGTGCTTAGTATGCAGGCATCCCTACCAATCGACTGCGAAATGGTCATATTCAATTTTGCCATGTCAGAGATGGGGAGATTGGATTGGAAACCACTTCTGGATTTCCACTAAGCAAAGCCTGCATAGTCTTGGAAAGTACTTGACACCATTCCATGGCCCTTGCCTGGGGCAAGGCAGCTACTGACTATTTTGTAAGCAATGTGCCATTTACAGCTTTTTATTCTCAAGGTACTCATTGAAGAGCAGCTTTACTGATCAGTTTGCTTCCAGAACTGGCATTTAGTGCCATGGCAGTCTTGAACCTGTGCTGTTGTCTTCAAGGATTTGTACTTGTATAATAAGTGGGATAAATATTTGAGCAAGAAGGGTCCTTTCCTTACACAATCTTTGATTGAGATTTCTGTTTGATCAGGAAGATGCTCGCAAGCATCATGGGAAATCTTCCAGCTTTCCTAACTGTAGTGTCAGGGTTTGTGGTCTAGACAAAAATCATGTGGAGTACTGCTCTTGAATATCTAAATTCCTGTAGGAGAAGCCATGATCTGTTCTCCCAAATAGCCAAGAGGCAAGGGTTTTGTTTGGTGTAAAGGTTAGTTGGTTTGATCCAAGAAGCTGTTTAGGTAACAGAGAGCAGGTAGGGAGCATGTGCCAGAAGAGGAAATGCTGGAATAAATGGAAAAAACTAAAGAGCAGCTGGGTCAGTAGGAGCAGATGGTATGCACCTGAGGGTCCTGGGTCTTGCTATGGATGAAGTGATTGAACACAGATTCATTACACCCAGGCTCATTAAAGGCAGACATTCTGCTGGGCAGTACAGCAGAGGTTGGACCTATTTCACTTCCCTGAAAGGGATCAAAGAATGAACTTGGCAAGATTTATTTCAGTGCTGGAAGAATGATTGAAGTTAGCACTAAAATTAAAAATGTCATATGTTTCACAGGAGAAGGGCATGACAGGAACAGGACGGTGTGTTTTTTGTGGACTGTATAATCATGCCTCCCCCGTGTACTGAAGGTCTTCACCTAGCCACGTAGTGTGGTTAAGGGCAGAAACACTGAGATTTTATTTAGACTCTTACAAAGCCTGTAGCAGATCTTTCATTTCACCAAGGGCTTTTAAAGTAATTCTGTAAAATGTCCACAGTCTCTTGCCTGAAAGATCTATGCTGGACTGTTTTTGTTTTGTTTTTTTCAATATTTATGTTAAAAGAGGAAGGAGAAGACTAGTCATGTGCTGTGCAGTTATGTGGACTGAGAAATAGAAGAAACTCAACGGCATCAGCTGGGTTTATGTTTACCCATGTTGGACAAGTTGAAAATGGTGTTCCCTATGCTTTGACCCCAGATAAAAGGGAAAAGAAGTGAATTTGTGCAAAGCAAAAAACCAACCAACCAAACAAAAAAACACCAAACAAAAAAACCCCCCAAAAACAAACAAACAAACAAAAAAACAAACAAAAAAAACCAACCCAAAAACAAAAAAACCCACCACATTAAAAAAAAATCCTGGGAGGAAAAAAAAGTTTTGAACTCACTGGGGCCATAAAAATCTTGATGAAGCAAAGGTGATCCACAACATACTTTATGTAGATCAGTATTGATAATACTTCTTATGAGGGGAGAAGGCAGGCAGAGTGGAAGCAGTGGGGAAGAAGGGAGAAGTGACATCAACAGGTTCCTGTGCCCACAAGGACAAAACCTCTCTGGAGATTCTGGCCTTTTCCTTGGAGAAACAGATTTAATTTTGCTCCCTGAGGGTTTTTTGGATATAAGTAGTCCTCACTCACTGCTGTGCCACAAGTATTGACCATGGCTGTTTGCTTTGTCTCATTTTGGGCCATCAATTTGTGACCTCATTGTGAAGCTGACTGCCAGTGAGTACAAGCTCTGCTCCTTGAGTCCAGGATTCCCAAGTGTGTTTGTTATGGGTGCCATGTACCAATGGGCTGATGTCTGTGAGGATTTCAGATAAAATCCTGATTATAGAGTCATTGCCCACTCAGCAAAGGAGAGGTACCTTGTGCTAGTTTTACTGTTCATTGGTCTTGCTGTGGGCTCTGGAAATTCTGTTTTAAGAAGTTAAGGAGCAGGATTAGACTCAAGATTTGAGTCTAATTAAATGCTTATCTCTTTTTATTAGTATCTGACTTATTTGATTAATTCTCACTTGGTTATTTGATGGTATCTTTAATTCCCAGTTTTATAAACCTTAAGCTTATTTCTGGACTTGCGCTGTCAGCACAGAGATCCAATTCTCTTAAGAAAACTCATTCTTTCCTCTGCAAACGAACACACTGTGTTATTTTGAGCTCTGAGGATGCCAAGTACTAATTGTATAATGCTGGAGCTACACAGACACTGCGTTTTTCTAGCTGGGACTCTCCTTCCAGCCCTGTGTGAATAGGGAACACAGACCAGCAATCTTACTTTTCTTCCACAGCCTTCATGAGTTAATTTGTTTATCGTGACTTGTCTCTATAGTCACAACTCTACAGTTTGACCGGACTTACTGTGTTCACAAAGCAGAAGTGTGAATAGATTAAAAAAAATAATTGCTAAATTGATGTTTCTTTGGAAAAAGGCCAGTACTTTTTTTAATCCCATAAGCATAAATTAGTACCTGCATGATAGCTGGGGTGGGATTAACTGTCTGCCTCAAACAGGCAGAGAAGAATAAGAACTATGGCAGTTAAATCAGGAACTTCTTGAGTGAGGAAAGTCTGGACTTATTGTTACTTTATAAAAGATAAAATTTGCTCTCTTGTGCACCTTGACAGAACTTGGCATTATGCTAGTGCTGTAAATGTGATTTAGCTGACTAACAGCAAGTCCATAAGAAGTGAGGTTAGAATACAGAGTAATTACATCCTTCTGATATCTTTGAGTCGGGAAGAAACAAAAGGGGAGGTACAACTTCACCTGAGTTGTACACCAAGAACAGGAAAGGAAAACTGACATTTCAGTATCAGTACTTCAGGCCACAATCCCCCAAACTGTCATTGCTTTTCTAGAGTCACAAGAAAACTTGTATTCATTTAAGTAGGAACATGCAAAATCCACATCTAGAAAACACAGTAGTATTATTTATTAAAAAACATAATTATACTGCAGTAAAGCATAGAACTTAATTTGAAGCAATCGATATATTTCATTAAAAAAATGAAAGAGGTGCTAGTACATCTGCAAACTGTTATTTACCATTTAAACTATCATTTAGTTGTCACTACTTACAAGGTCAGTAGTTTTGAGTGCCTCGATATTGAGATACATAGTGGATGATTTCTAGAACCTGTGCCTTCCAAAGTCCTTTTCAAATCCCTCTAAAATCAGAGACTCCTAAACCTGCTTGTCACAGTCATTAAGGGAGATGGTCAGAATTAGCCTGGTCAAGGCCTGCAGCCTTCAATAATTAACCCTTATTACAACCATGTATGAACTAATTAGTTTATTTTCCAATGAAACAATTTTTTGCAGTGCAGTGATTGAAAATAATTTTGCAAGAGGGATGGAGGAAAAAGATCCATTGGGATGAAAGTTAATAACTTAATGAGAAATTGCTGCAGTATGAAGCAACAATGATGAAGAATGAGTTTTATTTTAATTTTATTAATGTGTTTTTGTCATGGTACTTGTGTAAGTGCAGTGGGTTCACCAAGCAGTTGAGTATAACCCCTTTTGCTCCTGCATGTACGTACACCAATATGCTGTCAGTATGGTGATGTTAATACACAGATTGATATTGTCCACAACCTGTTTTGCAGATGACATGTAATACAGAGAATTCACCTATTTAAGTGGGGAATCTAGCACACCCCTTGCAAAAGAGGATTTGTATAAACTGTGAAAACACCAACTTGGCTGAGCTTTGCCAAGATAGGTTCATGAAAGATGAAAAAAGTGTTTCTGTGACAAGGAATCAGGAGAAATAACCTATTTAAAATACAATGAATTGAGAAAGCTGTTTGTTATAATATTTGTAAAGCAAGATTCTTTGATGATTACCATCTAAACATACCAACATTATGGTAGAATAAAACATTAATGAGCAATATGTGCTAGTTCAACTTTTGAAGCAGTCAAACAGATGAACAGCTGAGTTAGTGGATAATTAGCTAGAAGAGGTTGCTGGAGTAGAAAACCAAATGTGGACAAACGGCAATCCCCTCTTCCTGAACAAAGGGAATGTTTTCTTTTTCCAATGTGTTCAGGAGTGTTATTTGGTGACCACTGCATACAACTGAGAACTCTGGGAAGTAATTTTTTTGTTTTGACAATGAACAATTGATTAAACATATTTATCTAGAAAAATATGAAATGAGGGTCTTATCTCTTCAGACTTAAGTAATGCTTTAAATAACATATTTATCCCCCGAATCTGCCTTGCAAACATTAAGATGCTTTGTGTTGCCAGTTGTTTTAGACTAGGTGGTAGGTTTGGAGAGGAGTGCTGACAAATGCTTCCCCTGGTAGGCTGTCACCCCATGCAGAGCACAGCTGTGGAGTGCAATGGGCTCTCATCAGTGAGAACTAGGCCTGCTTAAAGCTACCCCAAGCTTACATGCTGCCTGTCAAAAAAGTCTCTTGTGCCTGGATGAGTCATTCATTGGCCTTCCTAATGAACATACATTACTGAACAGAGCTGCAAGAGTACCTCACTTGCAGCAGCATGATTAGCAGATATCTCTTTTAAAAAAAAAACAACCAAAACCACCAACCAAAACATCAAACAAACAACCAAAAAAACCCAAAACCAAAACAAAAAACCCCCAACAAAACCAAAAGGGTGTCTTGAGAAACTTTAGGTAGCCTGGCTACCAAAGCACATCTTCAGTGTTTTCTTCTGCTTCTTTATTTTTGATCTCTGGTGGTTTTTTTTTTTTTTTTTCTTTTTTTTTTTTGCCCGTGGCAATCTTCCCTCATTCAGCAAAGATGCAAATGGTTTTTTTATTTTTTTATCCTTTCATCTGCATGGCCCCGCAGTCTGAATGTATACCTCAGTTGATCCTCTTCTCTGTCAGGAGGTGGTGGGGAGCTACTCCTTTGAGCACGACCATGCTTGAAATGCTGGATTGAGACCTCATAATTCACACAGTCTTGGTGGCAGTGAAAATTTAGTTGGCTAATGGGAAACACTTGGCTGAGCTTGAATTTAAGCTGTCTGAACACAGCTCATGGTGTCTGCTTGCTTGCTATGGTATGAGTCATGAAGCTGAATTCTACTTTCAATAGCAAATATCTGTAGCATTACTTTACTATTATTATTATAAATTTCAAGTGTTCTTTGGCATGAGCCTTTCAAATTCATTTACTTTTTTTTCCAGTCCTTTTTTCTTAAAGTCTTTCTTTCCACACAAAGAAGCATTAGATCAGCTCTGGCATAGGTAACATTTCACATTTCATGCATTATTTATTTCTGGCATAACTTATACAATGATGTCCTATGGAAGCCAAGATGATGGACTTTCAGAATAAAACAATGTGTCTAATCATTTGCAAAACAGGATGACTGCTATGGGCTAACAAATGCAGTCAGAATTATTTTGATATCAACAGTAACAGCAGTGGAGCAGTAAAAGGTGAAATACTTTGAGGTTTCAAATGCCAAAAAGTAAAAGTAAATGGGGAGGGAGGCAAAATTAATCTAATTGTGTGATTTATGGGGTTTTTTTTGTGTTTTTTTTCTTTCCCTGCTCTGAATAATTACTGCTTTTTAAGAACATCTTTGTTTTAATAGCCATAGACTACTTTCCTTTACTATATTTGCGTTTCTATCTGTACATAAGTCACTATATAAAACATGTTATAAAATGCTGGCTTACTGTATATGGGCACTGGAGAGGCTGTCATCTTTGATGTTGCTGCTTTGAAGTCTTCTGCTCTTTAGCTGAATTGAGGATGAACACTTAGTTTAGACATAAGTAGGTTCTCACTGACAATGATGCATTTCAACACAAGGTGTAAGTGCTTTGGGTGAAGTGGTGATAGTTTTAGGGTTTTGTTTAGTTATGTGGAATAAAATAAAAAAAAAGCTGCTTTTCCAAGTGATGTGTTGATTCAAACTAGAGGTAAATGGGATATAGTATCAGGGAAGGGCAACAAGTGTCCTTTACACAGACCATATGCAATGGAGTTGTATAAAAGGGTACATCTTCAGTTAAGAAGTCTTTTGACAGCTCTTCCCTCTCAAAAATAATCTATAGCTCTCAACTAAAGAAGGATTTTCATTTGTGATATTGGTTGAGATAATGGCACAACTGTAGAAGAGAATGTTTTAGGTGTTTGTTGCCTTTCCTTTGAGTCCCTGCTGTAGTTGTCAGTGCTAGGGAAATGAGCTCAGGGAAACATGCCAAATGTGATAAAATAGGATGGGTACAGGGAAGTGTCAAGGTTTTTCTGGGGTAGCCTGTTTAGAATAAACACATCCCAGTAACTACTGAAGAAATAAATTGATCATATGGATATGGGAGATAAGTGTGTAAGAAATTTCTGTTTATGGCAAAAATGCATCTTATGTGACAGAGTTTGGTTTTAATTCCCTTTTAATAGGGTCTCATTTTGTTGGCAATGTGGAACAAAACCCAGAAGTACATTTTTTTATGGGAAATGCCAGAATTTCTTCTAGTCTTCTAGGTCAAAGTTAAATATGATACATGTTCACAAAGAGAAATGGATTTAGAAATGTTTAAAAACATGTAATTTATTGAACTAAACCAAACCACTTTGTTTTGAACTGCTTAGGTATTAAAGTGCTGTGACATCTTAAGTACATAAATCACGGGAAAGAGGTCATTAATGTACATCATCCCTTGTCCCTTTCCATTCTGTAGACTAATTCTGCTATTACACATAGCTATGATGGTAGCCAAGCAGCTTGTTGAGAAGGGAGACTGTGGTGGCTCAGAAATGTAATTTTCTGAGCAATTGCAAGGGTGTGAAAAATCAAAGCTACAACTTCCACAAGACTCTATGGTACATTTGTATTAAGGCAACTTGGAACAAAATTGTTCATTTCCTGGCAGAAATTTTAAAGTCTCAGTGGAATCTGAGGGGTTCTTTTTAGGAAGAAACTCAAGATATTGCTGTACTCTTAACTAGTCTAGTTCAAGATGATTAGATCATCTGGTGGCTGCAGTCTATCTGGGGAGGATTTGTCACTGCATATGGTCTTTGTCATTTCTTGGATACCAACTCTTATGATTTTTAGCAACTTAAAGCACTTTCTGACACTTCTTTCAGAATGAGGACTGGGAGACACCAAGTGTTAAATCTGCCCTGTAGAGCTGTCTGCAATTGATTCTTATTCTGAGAAGTGAGAAGTAAATGTTTAAATGTCCAAAGAATGAGTTTTTTCTACCACTGTTGAAAATTGTGGGAGACCTAGATAATTGTATCTGCTAGATATGTTCTGTATTTAGCTATGTGGATATGTCCCTTATGTCTTGGCTATCTGTTCTTCTCTTCTGTAAACTCTGAATTCAGTATTAATGATAAAAAGGGGTCTTGAAAGTTTTCCTTTGGACCCAAAATACAGTAATTCCCTTCTTAAACAGAATAAGATAAAAAACCCCCCCAAAAAACATGAACACAATGTTATTCCAAAGTGATAGTATATTTCTGTAGGTCATTGTGGACTGACTTCTAGGTTACTGCCAGGTTCCTTTCTGGGTTTGGTAACTAGCACTTTCATGCCTCCCAGCAGCTTTTTGTGCTTGTGTTACTTACATGATACTCCTTATGGTTCAGGTAGGAAGCATAAAGAACAGACAGGCTGAAACTAGTTTCCCGTTGTAGGAATGTAACACAAGTGGGAACCTTACATGAGGTAGTAGAAGCAGGGCAGCAGTGAATCTTGTGACAAGCTTGTTGAGGTCGTGAAAGAAATTGGAGAAGAAGCTTGAAAAAAGTCATCCAGGTGTCCAGTGTATGTATATGGGAATATCTGGTTTGGGAGAACATCAGAAGGCAAAAATAAATAAATCCCAATTAGGTTGTTAACTGTTATTCTCTGTTGTCAAGTAGAAAAGACAGGAACCAGGAAGCTGCTTGTTTCTGGATTTTATTAGATGCTTTAGATGCCATGGTCATGAGCAGGTCATAAATACAAATGCCTGCTGCATATAGAAGGTGAAACAGGCTAGAACCTGGTAACCTTTAAAAAGTGATAATGTGAGGGTTAAAATTATACTGATGTCTGAAGTTTCCTACATAGTCCTTGAGTAGTCTTCCAAAAAGCCTGTCAATAGCAAAAAACCTCAAACCCTGAAAACAAACCACCCCCAAAACCTCCCCAAAGCAAATGAACAAAAAAATAATTACAGGACCAAAATCTTACATGTTTTTTAGGTTGAATTTCTTATGAGGTACCACCAAAATTAGAAATTAGAGCCTCAGCTTTGTTTTTCTATATCTGGTATGTGATAGAGGTGTACCACTGTAACAGCATGCTTGGGGGGTTTTTGCACTTCTATTGTAACCTACTGCTACCCTCACTTAACTGTGGACTTTTTAAAAGACAAATTATTATTCTGGAGATACAGTATAGTACAGCTGTGAAGTCATGCCTGTCAAAACACGTTTTGTGTGTTGTGAGAGGAAGGAACCTAGATGGGAAGCCTGGATGTGATGGTGTTACAGCACCTGGTACCTCACAGCATGACAGGTCCTAGGTTCACTGGCCAGAGCAAATATTGTTTCAGGACAAAAGCAGCATTGGGCAGTGCTAATGTCAGCAGGAAAATAATTCTTAGTGTTATTTGCATCGAGTTATCAGTCCCTGATTTTCCTTCTCTCTTTTTCTGCCCCTCCTCTTTCCCAGCTATGTTACAGTAATTATATCTTTTATTTGATCTAATCTAAATCAGGACTGTTCTTGAGGAGAATGTTCTCCAAAGAAATATTTTTCCTGAAGAAATACAGTCTGAAAACAGCTAATGAGTATTATTTACCATGCAGATATTTGATTGCAGGGGAAGTGTGCAAGAGGTAAAGCTTTTTTTATTATTAGTAGTAGTATAACTACTGAATTTAAGGCCTGCAACAAAATAGGGCACTTTGGAATTAGAGTGAAGGTCTCCTGTTAAGACCTGCACTTCTGTATCTGAAAGTAAGTATCTCTGATTAAGGGAAACATCCAAAAGGGCAAAAGTAGACTATAAATTTGTGACACCACCCCCCCCCCGTCCCCACTGTATAGTTTAAATTATTTGGTAATACATAAGTGCAGTTATCAGTAATAAATTAATACTGAGGCAAGCACAGTAGTACTTGTGTTCTCCTTCTAGTAACTTGGTCACTCAGGGTAAGTTAAGTTTCAAAATATGAGTGACATTTTAATGAAGAGAAATAGGAGCCATGTGTCAAAGGGTGTAGATGTCAAATACATTTAAAGAAGTGGATGAGTAGTGCTCTATAGTTTTCCACGTTTCTGATTCCTTTCCATATGGAAAATTTTGGTAATACATAGTGCCTTAAATAGATAGTTGCAGGATTGTTCTATGGTCAAATTGGCATTTGTCCAGAACAGCATTTCTGCAGTTTCCCCAGCTCTGTCTGGTTGAGTGGCATGGTTTGTATGTGAGACTACAGAGCACGGAGAAGAACGATGTTTGGAGCAGTGAAACTATTTGGGCCAACTTTAAACACTTGAAATTTTGTTTTGCTTCCCGATGTGTATTGCAAGGCATCATGTCTTGCAGTCAACATTGTACAGCAATTTTCAGTTGTAGGCAACCATTAAGCCTTTTCAAAACCAGTTCACCATTGCTGTAAGATGGCCAGGGCTATAGTTTTATAATGAAAGTGCGTAATGGAATAGTGTAGTTCCAAGTAAAGGTGAGTTTGAATCATAAGCTAGTACACGTTTCCATAGTGAACCATTTCCCAAACTTAATGCTTAAAATATTTTAACCTAAAATGACTTTTCAGTTCCATGAAATACAAAGCTTCTTTTGCTTTGCTGCTGCTATGTCTGGTCTGTTAGCAGTTTGCCTGTTCGTGCTTTTAATACCTTCTTATGTTATTTCACACTGTTGAGTTAGCCTTTTCTTGTGATCCATCTGGGAGAAGTAATACCAGAAGCACTCATTTGCAATAGGAATGCTCAGTTTACTCCTCCATGGCAGCAGTAGCTTATTTATTATTAAGGTTTCAAGAAGAATATGAAAGCTAGCTTTATCCTTGTGTGAACACTCATCAGTCTCATTAGATGGTCAAATAGCTGAAGATGGGTTTGAGTTTCTGCATGTGTGTAATGTACACTACAGGGAAGGCCTCCTTCCTCTGATTCTCCATGAGGGGCTTGCTTAATGTGTTACCCTGCTCTCCATGCAAGGTTTTACCTCCTGCTAGGAATGTCCTACCAAGTAATGGTCTTTTTGCTGTCTTTGTACAGAATCATATGGAATCATAGAATGTACTGGGTAGGAAGGGACCTCTAAAGATCGTCAAGTCCAACCCCTCTGCAGTAAGCAGGGACATGCCCAACTAGGTCAGGCTGCTCAGAGCCTCATCAAGCCTGGCCTTGAATGTTCCCAGGGATGGGGCCTCCACCACCTCTCTGGGCAACCTATTCCAGTGATCTATCACCCTCATATTAAAGAATTTTTTCCAAACGTCTAACTTAAATCTACTCTTTTCTAGCTTAGAACCATTAACCTGTGTCACTATAAATCCTTGTGATTAAACCCTCCCCTGCTTTCTTATAGGCACCTTTCAGGTACTGGAAGGTCGCTGTAATGTCCCCCCAGAGCCTTCTCCAGGCTGAACAACCCCAATTCTCAGCCTGTCTTCATAGGAGAGGTGCTTCAACCCTCTAATAATTTTTGTCACCCTCCTCTGGACATGCTCCAATGGGTCCATGTCCTTCATGGCTAACCATGTCTTGCCATTTCCTACATAGCTGTGTGGTTTCAGCTCGGAAATGAGAAGAAAAATGCAATGGTCTCCTTTATTATTGCTTATTCTACTTCATCTTTCTTAGTATCATCTAAAAGTTGTCAATTTCCCATATCGCAGGCTGGGGTTTTTATTAGCCTGGTTTTCAAAAGAAATGAGGCCTGTGTGATGATGATGTTCATTTAGTCCAGTAATAACTTCTGAGTCTGTTAAATATTTCAAGAACATAGAGGGATTTTGAGAAGTCCCTAAGAGTTATGTGAAAGACCCAAGTAATTTGGTGGAAGAAAACCCTATTCATTTTCCAGCTGAGAGAAAGGTCCCAAAGTGAACTCAGCCTATGTTAAGCATTAAAGAATCTCTAGAGGAATGTCACTTCAAGACAAGAGTCCAGAGAAGGTTGGGATTTGTTTGTTCTGCTGCTCAAAGGCAACTTCATTTTAGAACCAGTGTAGTTATTAAACAGTATTGTGGGTGTATGAGATAAAAGATGAATGCAGAATAGTATTCTTAAAGTTACCGTGATAGTGAGTGAGGGGGAGCAAAAGGGGAAAGCGAATCTCTCTGTATCTGCTCTGTGTTGCTATTTTTGTGCCCCTCTTTGTCCCCCTATCTCTTCCCACGCGGCTCCACCTGCGCTGCTCTTTGTTCCCCTTGGTTCCAGCTGGCGATTTCCACCAGCCAAGAGAGCTGCTGCTTCAGCACTTCTCTGCATCTGCCAGGAAATAAATAAATGGTGGGAAGAGAAACAGAAGGGATGTGCTCTTGCTCTTTTTGTCAGCTTTACTTAGGGATTTTTTTTTTTTTAAATTGTATGTCTTGGAAAAATGTATTGCTGTGAGAAAATTTCCCTGAAACTACAGCTGAATCCTATTGCCTACTTGGTTTCCTTAGTTTTCTGGCATTAGGAAAAATGCAAGTGCTTTGACATTGATACGTTGGAGATGGATTCTTATTTATATGGTTAGTAAATATACCCTTGCCATTGAGACGTTTAATGTAGTCTCCTAAGGGCTTGCTGGGTGCTGCGTTTTGTTTGCATGCACCTCTTACTCATGCAGCCCTTCACAAGGTGTCCTACACCTGCAGGTAGCTGCGGCCCAGCTTTGATTGCTGCAGGGCTTTGGGAGCTGTTTGCCTCTCTGTCCTATAAATTCCCTCTAACTCCGCAGGAAGTTGAAGATGATGTGCCAGCACTAATTTTGCTTTTTTTTAGCCAGTACTTTCTCCTGGTGTTTCCAGCCTTTGTGGCTGCTGTCTGCCTGAGGGCTGGAGAGAACATGCTGCTTCCTTTTTTCATGCCCCACACTCCCCCCTTCCAATTGTACTTGGTGCAGCTTGCCTGTGACCCCAAGTGGTGTCTTATCTGATGGTGAAGATTCAAATGAACAGATGGATTATACTTGGCACAACAAGCAGGTGAGCCCTTCACTCACAATGTGCCAGCTCAACACGCCACAATCGATAGCTGCTTCTCAGTTAAATACCTGACTTCATTGCCATTTGCTCATTCCTCATTTGTTTGTGAAAGAAGGCATCAGTTTCTTAAGACACATTAAAGAAGTCCTGATCATTTAGCAGCAGTTTCCCTTCAGGAAGTTTCACTGCTTGTGGTGCAGGAGCTGCCTGCATTGCACTGGCATGCAGGAGAGGCTGCCTGCCTGATTCTCCTTTACAGCAAGGTTATGTCTTAACACAAAGTATTTCTCTTGCCATGGATATATCTCACTAATTATGTCTATATCTATTCCATTCTTAATTAAGAGGATTGTATCCCCTTTTGAAAGGGTTTACAGTTTTTTGTTTATGCATATTATAAAATTCAGGGAGTTTTATTATGAGTATAAATGAGTTGTAGACTTTCCTTAATTTCTTGTTATGTCTCTGCTCTCAGTTTTTTCTCATCTTGGAAGGAAAACTTGCCTATTTTCAGACTTTAATTACAGAAATGTTTGCAGAGAAATACTTGTACTAAACCTGCACAACTGTTTCCAGTGGGATTTAAAAATAACAAACATCACCATTCATCTCATTGCAGAAGCATTTCTGCTGATACTAAATCTTGGAAAAAAAAAAGAAGTACTTAATATCTAATTATGAGCCAAACTTCACTTGACCATGTACCTTTTGACTTGGTAAATGTGTTTGAGGGCTTAAGCTACACAAAATGTTTGTGACGTGGTTTGTTTGAAAGTCTACTTGGAATGCAAAATAACTTGACAGGATATGAAATCTTATGTGCTTGTGCTTAACCAGTTTGCGCTGTCTAGATAGAGCTTCATTCACCTTCTGAAAACAGAAGGGCTAAGCTCCTGCTGAGAAACAGGACATGAGCGATGGACTATGCACGCCTTCATCCCTGTAGCTCTGGTCATCTAGGTCTGAACATTTTTCTTCTCTTTGCTTCATTACCAATTCTGGTAATTTCAGAAGAAGAGAAAAGCAAGAAACTGGTGGGGATGGATGGTGATCATGGATCCCTCCAGTATGCAAAAGGAAGAGGGTTTGAACATTGGTAAGAGAGGCTGCACAGTGAGACTGGACTTTGATCGTCATTTTAAGTTTTCAGGATGTGACAGAGGATAAAAGAAAGCAAGTCTGAAATCATGAAAAGCAAGTCTGAGGTTTTTGTAATGTTAGCAGCCACTCAAAATTAATGGTCTTTCTGTAGTATTTTTCATGAAACAGCAGCTGAGGTAGGAACCAGTGGACATGGTCTTATCTTAAGAAGTACTCTGATGTACCATTCCTCCTTTGCTTCTGGCCTTGCACACTGCCTTTTTCATGGGGAAAAAAGTGAGTGGCAGCATGAGCACTGCGTACCGCTTTTCATGGGCTATTGGTAGCAGAAATATTAATTGGTTCAGAAACAACCCATACCCCAACCAGCTACCTTTTGGCTGTGTCAGCACAGAGAATGTGTTGGTGATAATGCTAAGACCTGTGAAAATCAGAGGCTGGGAAATGTGTTTCTTTCAGACCTCAGACCTTCTTTCAAACCAAATGGACATGAAAGCTATGAAAAGTGTTGGGGAGAGGGTTTGGTGTGTGGTGATCACATCAACCTCATCTTTATGGGAGGCTGGACTATCTACAGGTGTGGTGACCATCCTTAGGCACTCTCACCTGTCTATGGCAAAATCCCATTTCTGTGTTATTCTTTAGCAGTTTGTTAAGCCCTGGTGATAACTCTGTTATTGGCGGGATGCTCTACTGCTGCTTTATCTTTAGATTTAGGAAGGTTGTTGTTAAGCCTTATGTTGTTTATGACCTGTCTACAGAGGATATGAAGAACAGATTATTCCTCTCCCCTTTCAAGCCAACTCTTATCATGCCTCCTTTTAGTTTAATATTGTAAACTGTCATTTACACATTTCTGTAGTGAGTCTCAGGAAAATGAAAGTAGAGAAAATCTTTCTTTGAGAATCTTCAGGCAGCATTTGCTAATAAGATAGATAACAGTACAAATGGCTGCCTCCAACCTAAGAATAAAAGCCATATGGGCGTGATTCTTTAGAGAAGGGGGAATTTCACTGTGGCTTTCCTTTGGTCTCCGAACAGGGACTCCCTTGCGCCTCAGACATGCATATTTTCAAAGGCCCATGGAGAACTGCAGTGTTGGGAGAGGCCCTTTCTATGGACAGGGCTGTGCCACCCTGTCATGAGTCTGCTGTGTGCCTGGATGGTGCTGCTAACCAAAACCCACAAGTCATCCAAAACTCACTGACCAGCTCTCCACTGATCTTTACTGTCCATCAGCAAATTGTGTCTGGGGTCATGGCCTGCTCTGAGACCATTCCCTTCCCCCACCGGGCTAATGAGTAAGGAATTAATGAAGATTTTAATGTTCATAAAAACATCTTCATTTCTACCATGGCAGGCTTAGAGGGTAGAGTTCCTACTGATTTGTTTAAATGCTGGATTGTATTGCATGATGTGTTTGTCAGTGTGTGTTTTTGTGTGCCCCCCCCGCCAATTCCTAGTTTTAAAAAAGTTCCTCCTGCTAGTGGCTGCTTCTTGTGGTCACGTATGCTCTTTGCCCCTGAAACCAAACTTGGTTGTGGATCAGAAAAGAAGTCCTGTTATCAAAAGCCAGTTTTCAAAGGGCTCTCATTGGGAATACTGACACCACTCTCTTAAAAACAAACAAAAAACCTCAAACAAAAAAAAAAAACCCCAAACAAAAACAACAACCCCGCCCAAAAAACTAACCAACCAACCCCTCCCCCACCCCAAAAAATCAACAAAAACCAAAACACCACCACACACAACCTCAAAAAACCCCAAACCAAACAATGAAAAAGACCCAAACACAGCCCTACCAAACTCTATCCCTCTCTGAAGGAATGAATTCACAGTAATTGTCTTGTTGTGTAGGAAATTTTTTTTTTTTAGTCCTTGAAAAATGAACCATATATATGAAGCTCATGGGGGGCAAGATAATTTGTATGGTTGCCATCTTGCATGTCTGTCAAGGTTTATAGCAGATCAGCAATTACCATGAAAACAATTTCATTACAGAACGCTTAATAAGGAGATTTAGAATGCTTAGAAGGAGACTTAGACTCTTAGACTTAGAGACTCCTCTTAAGGAGACTTATACTCTTGAATGATTTGTTTTGTTACCTTCCATTCTGCTTCTCTGGGACTTCTATTCTCAAAGTTTCATTCGAAGCCAACTTGTTGAATGTCTTGGTTATTTAATATGCTGTGCTCTCATCTCTGGGCTGTGTTGTAGGTTTGGACCTAAATGGACTATAAATACCTTCTGCAGGAATCCAAGTCAAATCCTTTCCGAAGTTTTTGCAGAAAATCAATTTCCTGTGCAGAGTGTCAAGATTTTTAAGGTTAATAGTCCATGGAAAAGCCTCCATCTTTTTTAGTAAGGTGGAAAAAAATAAATCTAGTATTCTTATGCAATCCAAATTAAATTTGTACTCTTGATGTGCAATAAGTACAATTATATACCTCATTAAATTTTTTTATTTCAAAGGACAAAAGGGTTTGTGTTCTTTCAGTTTGAATTAATTCCTTTTGACACTGAAGTATGGTGCCAGAGATTTTTAGTGTTGTGAGAATTATTATTATTATGAAGCAGTTCTAAGGGATTTAAAAACAATGAGAGCCTAGGGTATGGTGCCCAAATATTGTGACATTAAATAGAACAGTACAGAATACAAATACATTCGGTTATAAACTGTAGTTTAATTGGATCCTTTTTGCATGTTCATTGTGAACAAAAGGTTTTCCATATGCATCTGCAATAATAGAACATACAGGTAAACAAAAAGATTTGTAAAAAGGCATGCTTATTTTAAGAAATCAGAGTTGTTTTTCTGAAAAAAACCCAATTTTAAAAAAAAGTTGATCCCAAACTATTCATATTATTTTTGTGATACTTTGCATGCTTTTGATGTCTAATAGAAAACTTGCAATTGACACAATTTTTTCCATGATTGCTTGCATAGGAAGATACAAATAAATTGTAGATTTATATATTTCTTGGTATTTATTCGTGAGAAAAAGATAGCATGGCTTGTCTTCACTTGTCAGAATGAAAGTCATCCTGAGTTTAGTGTGTACCTCAAGATTACCTGAATCTGAACTATATTTTATCTGTCAGTAGTAAATACTACTTCTGTGCTAGTAGGGTATGTACTGTGCAGAGATTCAGAATTTTGTGATATTGGTCCCAAACGTGGCTTTGAAATGGTCTTGAGTTTATGGAGTGTATCTGCCATATGTGTTAAGAAAAGGCTTCCCTGTCCCCCAGTATTTTGGGAATTTGTACTTGCCAGAAACTTTTCTGAGAATTAGGAACTTTAATGTGCAATAATTAAATTGTAATTTAAAATGTAATTTAATTGTGTAATTTAAATTGTAATTTAAAATGTAATTTAATTGTGTAATGTATAGTGCTATATTTAGTTTTCTTGTTACTAGTTAGAGCAGGCAATTTGTTTTAATTCAGAACTAACATCATAGCATAAATGATTTTAAAAATCACTTTACCTTGATGTAGCATTTCCTATAAAATCTGGGAGTCTTTCAGGTAGATAATGTTATGAAATATGTATACACTGTTTTGTTTTCAGAATAAAAAGTGCTTGTGGGTGAAAGTGTTGAGCTTTTTTCTGCTCAAAACTGTTGTTGCTTCTAGAGGCTGTACATATGTTCCAGAACCATTTTCCTAGAAAGTTAGTATGGCTAAGAAGTTGAAGAAAGAGAGAACTGCTGTTTATGCTTGTCAGTAGTGAGCCCCCAACTGTGGTAAAAAGCAGGTCACCGATTGAGGTACTTTTTGGGTATATGGTGGATAGATTATACAAGAGAGCAGACTTAAAACTAGCATTTTTCCCGTACCTGTATACAAGACCCAGAAACATATAAGGAAAAAAAAATCCCAATCAAACAGAGTATGTTAACTCTTCTTCCCCTCTTTTCTTCCCTTAGCCTACCCTCAAAACCAGTAAAGAAAAGCAATCTGAATAAATATTCACGCGTGGAACAAACACTCCTGCTTTTTGACTGGAGGCATAGTTTCAACAGCAAAATAAAACTAAGCCATAGTTGAAAGATTTCAAATGAAGAAATGTAGCAATAATGTGTTTTCTGTTATATTGCAACTAGCTTTCTGTCAGCTGTCAATAGTAAGAACATCTGGGCAGCAGCCAGGTAGGTAGACCAATATTTGTTAGGTGGGATGGGAGTGAAGGGGAGTGTTTGGAATAGAACTTGCCTTGTTATCTTGCTTAACAAAGTGGTGGTTGTGAGTCTGCTAAGCCAACGGATTCCTGTGCAAAAGCACTGAGGGAATTAAAAGCTTAAGTGGGTCTTGCACTCTCAGGATTTTAAATGATTTAGGCAAGGAAAATAGGGGAAAGAGTATGTATTTAAGTGCTAGTGCTTTTGCTTGTTCTCAGCTAGACTTCAAAATAACAAAGTGGTTAAGCAACTTGGGGGTTTTCAGCTCTTTCTCTTTTTTTCAGCTCCTGCAATCTCAGAGAGAGAATTCTTTTGAATTGTACAGCTTTCATAGAAGAAAAGAATTTC
>JANHGN010019696.1:28819-46550 GCA_024605025.1 Megaceryle maxima | reverse complement strand
TGGACCCACTCCATCAGGTCCATGTCCTTCCTGTGCTGAGGGCTCCAGAGCTGGACGCAGTATTCCAGGTGAGGTCTCACCACAGCAGGGTAGAGAGGTAGAATCACCTCTCTCCCTCTGCTGGCCACACTTCTTTTGATGCAGCCCAGGATGGGGTTGGCCTTCTGGGCTGCAAGCACACACCGACTGCTCATGTCCAGCTTCTCATCTACCAGCACCACCCAGTCCTTTCCTGCAGGGCTGCTCTCTATCACCTCCTCCCCCAGCCTGTATTGATAGTATCTGTTTTTAAAAGGAGAGAGAATAAAATAAACAGTTACAGAAATACCACTGATGTGAAGGAGCAGAGCTAAAGAACCTAATCCATAGGAGAGTCTTTTCCTCTGTTACAGCTGCGTATGTAACTGGTCCAGCACGTTCCTCTTCCTATTGCCTTCCCAGGCAGTAATCCTTCTGGATCCAGGATGTGTTGTTTCTTACTTTGTTTTAAATAATGCAGAGAGAGAGATACATAGCCCCAGGCTCCTGGTAGTGTTACAGATACTTGAACAATGATCTGTTTCAGAAAGAAATACCTGTTTAACAATGTAGCAAAAAATGTAACAAGCAGATCAAAGACTCTGTAAACACAAATTAAAAAAAAAAAAAGTATAGTGGATCAGATGCTTGACACAATTTTGAGAGAACCTGTTGATAAACTGCTGCAAGTATTTTTCTTTGAAATGGTTCCAGGAGGGTGGTTGATCCAGAAGGGAGCCTGGGGTTGCTCCGTGGTTGAGGTCTGAGCTGTGGTGTCGCAGCTGGTGATTCTCCAGAGGATGTTGGTTGAGGTGTGTGCATCAGGTAACAGCGGATGCTCTTCAGTGTGTTCCTTAAAACACTGAGGCAGTTGCTGAACTTGAAAATCTTCCTACTTCCCTATAGCTTGAGCAAGGGCAAGTCAAAAAATTGTTCTTTTTAGGGTTGGGCTGAGATGGAAGGTGCAGTGAGAAAATTTCCTTTGATGCAGGAGTCAGCATTCTTTTTCTTTCCAAATGGATTGAATATACATCCACCTTACATGTGTTCTTCGAAGAGCCTCTCAGCCCACACAGAGAGTTGAGCACCTTTGGGCTGGGTTTACCCACAGATGTCAAGCAGTGACCCTTTACATGGCAGGAAGCAACAGGGGGACGGAAAAGACAAAAGCTGTGTGCCAAGCTAGATACAGAGGATGCTGTAGCAGCATTGATGGCTAAATGAAAA
Source organism: Megaceryle maxima (assembly GCA_024605025.1). Taxonomy (NCBI): domain Eukaryota; kingdom Metazoa; phylum Chordata; class Aves; order Coraciiformes; family Cerylidae; genus Megaceryle; species Megaceryle maxima. The sequence goes on along the minus strand of JANHGN010019696.1, from coordinate 45,305 downwards.
AGTGAAAATCCCAGCTCTACCTTTGCCTTACAGCTGAAAACCTTTCCCAGGAGGCTGCTGGATGGTCATCTCAGTCTGTCCATAGGATTGTAGAATAGTTGTTTCTGATTTTTTTTGCCTCCTTTTTTTTTTTTTTTTCTTCTACTGATGGAAAACAAACTTCTGCTCCAGGCTTATGTTCAGTTCCTGAGGTTTAGCTCCTGCAATCTAAATTAGACCTGCCCAGAGTGTTTGAGAGGTCAGTGTTCTTGGAGACTGCAGTGGAAACTTGTTCAGAGAGAACCAGGGAGAGCTGGAACAATGTCAGATAGTGCTGGGAAAAGCTGCTCCTTGTGGGATGTCTTCAAGAAGCAATTACAAAAATAACACTCACTGTCAGCCGATAGAGCAGTAAGTGGATAATAAATACAAAAATCTGCTTTGTGTTCCAGCATCTCAAGATGTAAAGCTTTTATATGAGAAGTTTTCATGGAGAACGGTAATTTAAAAAAACCTGCTCTTCCTAACAGCTCATTGCTATATATTAAATGTTAATATTGATGAGTTGGAGATCTGGGTGTTTGGTTTTGTTTTGTTTTCTTAAAAGTATCTAGTTTTGCAACCATAGTAGAACTTCTGGCCTGTCAGAAGGGCATACAGGCATCTAGATCTTGCTCTTTCTCCCCTTATGGCTGCTTGTTAGGGAAGATGGCATCGTTCATGTAGAGAATGTGTGTTTTAAGGCTTCCTGCTGAAGTCCCATTGAACTGAAAGGTGCTGTTGCAGGACTGACTGAGAACAAACACAAAATTAGACACTGTAGCTTTCCGTACTTCTCTGAGAAATGTTCTTTTCACATGTTGTGTGAAATTAACTTTTTTCCCCTTAATTGACAAATGACCAGTGAAATTGTTTCTTGTAAGCAGTTCCACCTTGTAGTAAATTTAAACTCTGTTTTAGTCCACTCAGCATAGTGTTCTTGCCTTGCAAACCATTGAATAGATAGATTTTTGACTAATGCTGTTTATCATCCTGAGGTTAGATTTGGCAAGCAACATCTGTAACCTGCCACTATGAAAAATTATTTCCAACATGTTCTTTGTTAAACTTTTCTTCAATATTCAGCTGTCAGTGAAGGATTACTGTTTTCTGCTGAAGAATCAAAAAAAGAAAAAAAAAAAAATTTGCCATGAAAATTGACTGTCAATAGTTCTGTGTTAAAATCCCTTGAAGTATCAAGATATGCAAGTTATTTTGATTTACATGTGTGTCTGTTTAGCAGTGCATGAATGTAAAATATCAGTTCTTTCCTTGCTAGTTTGCTGAAAGGTGTGCAATGCAAACTGACAACAGGAAAGGATAGAGTTTGTTTTTAAACATCAGTTGAATGAAAGCAGAACTGATGTTTCCCCTTTTCAGAGGTTATTTTCATACATCTTAGTTCCAAAGTGTTTTATTAGAGGGAGAGTATCTAGTTTCAGCTTGGAAAAAATAATGTATCACATTTGTATACGATGCCTTTAATTCAGATCAATCTTGGAGACTTTTAATAGTATATAGCACAGGCTAACTTAATTTCAGTATTGCATATCACTCACTACATGTAATCTACCCATCAAGAGGCTATGTGCACTGACCCTGCAAAAGGTAAAACTGGGAAACAATAACGCAGTGCAGTTTAAGCAGCTGTGGAAATTTGAGCAGGCAGCGTGTTCTGATGAATTAATTTTGGATAAAGGCTAATCTGCCACCTACCTCTGCAGTTGCTGGAGAGAGAGGCTGCTCCTGTTGGCAGCTCCAAGCAGGGTTCTGATATAGGTAGTTTGAAATGCTGTCTAGAAGGAGCCCCAAAATCTTCTCCTTTATTGTACAAGGAATCTGATAAGAATAAATGTCTGTACCTGCAATTAATCTGTATGAATACCTACAATTAATTATGTAATAAATCTGTCAGCTTGCATCTTTTGCTCTGGGCCATTAACAAAGAGGATTTAGTAGCACAAATAACACAGAGGAGCTTGTGCCTACAAAATATACTTCCCTTGTTACTGCTGAAGAGCAAAATTACAGTGAGGCAGTTTCAGGTTGGTTGGCTGTTAAGTGTGCTTGAGAAACAACACCGTATTTTTGAGAGCTAGTGTATCCTTGATAAAAAATTATTAGTCTGCTTGATCAGAATAACACTTTCATGTTTCTATATCAGGAGCAAGCAGAACATTTATGACATTCAGCAACCGTAATATTTTAAAGTATAGGGAAAGATAATGAAAAATTGACTCAATATCTTTTCAGGAAGATGATAGCATCACAAATTCCTGCATGAAAGTCCCAGTTGCTCAGTGTTTCCTCTTTCCAGCAACCAGCAAGAGGAATCACAGATCACTGTGATGCTGCTGTTCCGTGCCAGCAAGCTAAGGACGCCATGTCAGGAAAGCAGCTCAAGAGGAGAAAAATCCCTCTAGGGTACAGCCCTCATACACCTGGGGATTGTGTGTACCATTTTTGCACCACAGCAGCTGCCGTCCCGGGCGCTGTCCATGGGTCATGCAGGAGGTGAGCACCCACACCCCCTCATGGAAGGGCCTGGGTACAGGTGGAGTGCCCAGCTTGTGCAAACTGCTTTCTTCAATCCTGGCCTTTGTTTAACAAACCTCTCCCATAGCAAACCAGGGCTGTGTACCCAGATTGCATTTCAGCTTGGTTGTGCCCCTTCTCTGTCTGCTTTTTCCCAGCTGGTTGAATTTGTGCACCAGGGATGCACAGCAAACTCCCAGCCAGTGGCTCCCCGCATACCTGTCACAGCAGCATTGTTCCCAGAACTGTCAGGATCTGTCTTGCTTGGGCAGTTGTGCCTGTGGGGAGTTGGCTGGGCCACAGCTGCAGTTCACGCTTCATGTCCCAATTCAAACCTGGTCAACTGTGCTCCACACCACTGTGTTGGCCAGAGCTGGGGCTGCTGGTAGGGAAGGGTTGTGCAGGAGTGAGATGTGTGGGCAACAGGATTGAGTGAATTAGGAGCATCCAGGGACAAGGAGAAAGAAGCCAGTACCTGCTTTGGAGTTCAGAAATGGTACTGATGTTCTGCCAAGCCCTCCCACAACAGTGCCAGGACTGTGATCAGCTGTCCCAGCAGAATGCCCATGCTGCATGCAGGCAGGTGCTGCACTTCCAGCACAGCAAGCATCCACCTGTGGTGTCGGCTCCTGCTACAGGACCCAGTTAGGCTGCTGCTGCAGGACCCACTGGTGCAGTGGAACCCCACAGTAGACAGTGTTGCTCTCTGTGGCAGTGGGGAGGCCTGTTGCAACACAGGGGTCTGTGTAGTCCCATCAGCTGAGGTGGATGCCATGTTCCTGACTCCTTTGCATGTCCTGGATGGGGTGCAGCTCTTCTCCAAGGAATTCCCCTTCAACTGTTCCTCCCTCCGTGGCACACTCCCATTTTTAATCATGTTTTGACACCATCCCTCTCAGGCACATGCCATGTGTCTTGTGTTCCCACTGGGAAACAAAAAACATAAAAGGCCAGCAACAGAGCAGGGGCAGAAAATAAATAAATAAAGGTCAGGAAAAAAAAATATGTAGAGGAAGGGGAATGGCAAATGCTGCTGGTTAATTTAAGCTGTCCTCATACAGAGAACCAGTCTCCCTTCAGTAAGAGAAAAGAAAGCTGCTTGGTACATCTTGTGATCAAGGAATTAGGCCATCATTTCCAAAACTCACAAGAAGAGACGGAAGCCTGAGCTCATTCAGTCAAAGCAGAAGCCACATCCAGAGAAGGAGTTTGCTTGAACATAGTTTTCTTTGATTATTAAGAATTACTATTCCAAAACATTTTTTCACTAATTATTTCACCTGACATTTTACTAGGCAGTGTACTTAAGTTATCATTTCACTTGCTATTAAAATCATGTGTGGTATGAAAACTTGAAAGTTGTTTTAGAATAGCAGTGTTACCCAGCAGTTCTGAAAAGGTTAACAACTAATTACATGCCTCTGATATACTAAGGGGAATGTGATCAGATAACAATGCCTTGAGTTGAAACAAATATGCTTAATACAATACTTTAAATACAGCAAGTGTTTTGCATTTTTAAAGAATTTTTTATGTAGAGATGTTTACATTCCCTGAAAGAGTGAAATGTATGACCAACAATGTGTTTCTACTCTCTTAGATTACAGAAGTTTGTGGAGCCAAGCGTGTGGGTTATTTTGGTCCTGCTCAGTTTTATATTGCTTTGAAATTAATTGCGGCAGCACAGTCAGGGTTCCCAGTACGGATTGAGAGCATTAAGAATGGTAAGTAGCAAATTTTGCTTGCAGTGCTGTGCACTTGTTTCTTGCTTTTTTTTAATGCTTGTCAGCTCTCTGTAGTGATAAATTTTCTCTTCCAACATGTCTGTGAACCAGTTGTGTTTTGAGGAGCAAAGAGAGTAGACGGTAATGTGACATTCTCTAAGTGACTGGTAGAAAATTGCAGTGAGCTTCATGGCAAAGCTGAGATGACATCCCCCTCTGGAAGAGGTATTACCAAAGGAACAGCACGAATGACAGCTGATCAGTGCTGGGGATGCATTTCTCTCTCACCTTTGGCCTCTGATCTTGACAGCTCTCCAAAGTAGGAACTGATAGTTGCTTCAGGAAGAGGCATGTTGTGAAGAATGTGGGCAGGTCAGGGGTCCCTCTGTGCAGGGCAACTTGCAACACTCATCTGTTTCAGGAAATAACTCTGCTAAAACAGATGGGTAAAGGTTACAAAATCATAATGCTTCCTATCAGAAGGTATGAAAATGTGTATTAGATGTAACTTAAGACTGCTTTGTTCTTTTTAATGAATTGACGGTAACAAATGTAGCATTTTTGATGGAGAAAAATGCCTCTTAAAAAAGTCTTATCAAACTCGAGTGATGAAGAAAAGAAGGCAGGTCCCTTTTAGCTACAAAACCTTGCTAGTGACTAAATGGAAGAGAACTTGATGCTCTAGCCTTGGTGATGCATTCTCTCTGCCTTGCTAATGTGTGTTCTGCCTCAGCAGGGCTCAGGCTTCAAAACACCTGGAATTTTACTTGGGCTTGAGCCTGAACAGGTTTGAACTCTTAGTTCCCATACCGCAGGTGGGCGTTCAAACTGTGTGAGGCCATGCTCTGTGCAGGAGTGGGTGCCAACACCTTGCTGAAGACAGCAATGCAGCTGTCCCAAGATCAGAGAGGAGGTAGGAAAGGCAGGACCCACCCATAGCCTCACAACTGGGTCACTGCTCCCAGTACAGTTTCTGCTCTGCTGTTCCTGCTAAGGGCAATGAAATGTACCATTCACTGATGTTACAAGGCACAGGGAGGGGGTTCCCAGGTCTGCTCCATCCAGAAGTGGGGAAGTTAGGCTGGCAAGCCCACGAAGACCTGTGTGAGCTGAGCTCCCACGGTGCAGAACTGCTGACCAAGTGGAGTGCACTGGATACAGCCAGCACTGTTAGGTCTGGTGCATTGCTTGAAGGGGAGTTTAAACTAGGGGTGAAGTGGTGCAGCCTAGATTTCTCTTCTAGATTTCCTTAAAGATAGCTTGTGCACTGCCTCTTGCATTGCTCTCTTTTTAAGGTTGTTAATTTGTAGGGGAAAAAAAGAAAAAGGACCAAAAAGAATTGAAACTTGAACTCAGTTTTATTTACTGTTTGTTCTACAAGTCCAGCATCTGCAAATAATGCACAAATTGAGTGAAGAAAGGTACATGCAGTCCTCGTATTGATATCCTGCTTACTTACTGTTACTGAAATGATTCCTGTGCTAATTACATTTTCTCTTGAAATGTATGAGTGCCTTTAGAGTGGAATGAGTAACATGTACCAAGCTCCAATTGGTTTCTGTTTCTTCCTGGAAGTAGCTGTAGGTGTAAATGCTTACAGAGGTGATGTATGACGTTGCTCAGTTCTGAGCATTCTGTTAATTTTAGTTGTATTGATCTTTCAATGGCCCCAAGTTGCGTCAGGAGAGGTTTAGATTAGATATTAGGAAGAAATTATTTACTGAGAGAGTGGTTATGCACTGGAACAGGCTGCCCAGGGAGGTGGTGGAGTCACCATTCCTGGACATGTTTAAAAAAGCATGTAGACATAGCACTTGAGGCTATGGTCTAGTGGATAAAGATATGTTAGGATGGATGGTGGGCTTGATGATCATAGAGGTCCTTTCCAACTATTATGATTCTATGATTCAGGGGGACTGTGCACAAAAATAAATGGCGTTTCTTCAAAATAATCGTGAATTGCCTTAGAATGACAAAGTGTCACTCTTCTGCTCTACAGAGCAGACACAACATGGGACTTTTTCACACAGTTTTCTCACCAGGCCTTGGTGTGATCTCTGAACCCTACTATATTTAATTTTTTCCTTTTATGATGGCAATGCTGAGGATACTGTGATCCTGACTAATTCATTAGTTTCACAGTTTCTGTGGGAAACTCTTCATTACAGACAACATTTTGAGGGCAGGAAATGAGTTTGCCACTTGCTTTAATAGCACACACAAGGCTTATTTATTTCTTTTTGCATGGAGAGTTTGTATATTAAGGTAGTGAATGTAGCTTTGTGTAACATCACATTTTTTTAAAATAATTGCAGGAGTTCCACATGCATATGCTGCAAAATATAACTAGTACTCTTTTATAAATTGTTTTCATTGGTTTTACAAGACAATACTGCTTAAAGTACTTATAATGTTCTCTAGTCTCAATAGAGTTTTTTTCTCTTTTAATGAAGAATTGCCTCTGCCACGGTTTACAGCACTGAAAAATGACAGTGAAGTACGTTATGGGACTCCAGCAGAACTCCATGGTGTTAAATTTCAGGTTTCACATGCAGCTTTGGAAAACAATTCCTACAAAAGAACAGATGAAGGGGACAAACAGGTAACTGGCTTGTCTCCTTCAGGTCGATATGTTGTTATTCTTCTTTTGGGTCCAGTCCTGTTAAGGATTACACTCGTGTGGTCTTAGTTTTGCAGTACTAGGCAGGAGTTGAACTCCTGGTATGCAAATTATCCCCACTGGGGCTGTTCTCTGAATTTAATGCATTCCAGTTGCACTCCTGAAGGGAATTTCTCTACATGAGCTTGTATAAAGCCATCAGCCCTGTAATACTCTGTGTAAGTTCTTTCAGTGTTGTCCACCTACTTAGTCCAGCACTATTTCTTGGAGAGAATTAGAGGAAGAGCAGCACATAAAAATCTGTCTGTGAAACAGAACAGGAAAGTGAGCAGTTTCTCATGGCCAGTATCATTCTTAGTCACTACAAAAATATTCGATTGGAGAAGGGGTATTGGATCATGAACCCCTATTTCTGGGTGGGATAAGGCCACTAGATTTTCTTCCATTCTAATTACCCCTAGGAATAGTGTAGAATAAATCTGCTTTTCTTTTTTTTTTTTCCCCTCAGTGAAGTATCATCCCAGCATCTGTCATTCTGAGTTGCCATTTTAAAGCTGTCTAAGGGACATTTATATTACCTGTATTTAGGAGAGTTGAGAGCACTTATTCAGAAACAAGCAGCCTCATAGCTTCATAGTGCAACCTTGATTTTCCTAATTTTCCTAAGGCCTGACATCTTCTCTTCTAGTACTGTATCAGGTCACGTTGTAAATGCTCAGTGGCAGGTGCTCTATCTTCCCAGAAGCTGTGCACATGTTTATCACATTGTGCATTGGTGTGAGTAATGGTGCTCCCATCCTGAGGTCAACCAACAGGAAAGAGCTGATGAGAAGATACACTGGTGGAATAACTGGATGGGGAAGAGCAGCACATATGCCTATCTTCCCGTGTGCACCGACACTGAAGCAGAACGCTGCCCTCAAACCCCTGGCTTCATCTAGGTTATCTGTGTTGTGTTGTGTTTTCCTTTTTTATACAGTAAACTGTTTCAGGATCATGTCCTCTTCTTAAACAATCTGTAAGCCAAGGTAAAGAGAATGCTGTAGAATAGATACCCAGTAACACCTATAAACCCACAGAGTGCTTAAAATACCAATCTGGACATTTAAAAAAATTAAAGTGCATTGTTTGAAAAATGCTCTCCCACAAAGAATGCACTCACCCTAACTAAATGTGTTAACTAATTTCAAAGATAACCTGCTTATGGTAAGCATTCTACATATACTTTTTCAGGCATATTTTGGAGGTAAAATACCTTAAGTTGTTAATCATAAAGCTTTGCTATGGCATTGCCATGCTTTACCCCTAGAAGGCTCAACAGCAAATTCTGTCTTTATTAACTTTTGTTATTAAGGAGCCTTTTTTGAAATACAGGGCCTTGGGGGAGCTACAGTGTTTGCTTTTTCTTTGTTCATTGTGCTGTATGCGTTCAGATCGCCATGCAGGATTACTTGGTTGTTTTGCTGTCATCTCAGAATCCCATTTTGTTGTTTGTGTGTTTTTTGAAATAGGAACCCAAGTCTCCACCGATGTCTCCAATCTGCTCACCTCCTGCATCTCCATCTACTTACCAGAGAATACCTTTAAGTTACGGGTATGGTAAATCAAGAAGTGGGTTGGAGCAGCAGCATGCAGGTAGGATAAAAATTGGGTTGTGTATGTTGTATGAAATGCCTTTTTTTTTAACTTCTCAGAAGCATCAAAATTTCAAATGCAACTGATAATCAGCCTAATGATTTTAACATTTAATTTAGTCTGTATTTTGGAAAATGATTCAATTGTCTATCTTGATTGTTTAATCCTGTTCACTTTCTGGTAAATTAGATTTGTGTGTCAGTGCTCACAGATGAATGCCAATACCTGATCTGTGACAAGAGTATGTGGAATGTATCCCAGAGAACGAGTGTTTGCGAGTATTTTTCAGTGTATTATGCTTTTGGTTTCATTAGAGGAGAAGAAAACCCCAGTCCTGATTTCAGTAGCTGCTCCATGCGTCAGTACTGTCAAGTGGCCTTCACATGAAAATCATACCAATACTGAGTCACAGCCATTCTTTTACCAGTTAGGTAAACTCCTGTTTGTTCATAGGTGGGATTTTCCACCACCCCACTTGTACCACAAGTGATAAAACCAGCAGTGGTTGACTTCTGAAATAAGCAACACTGGTGAGATTGCCTTACCTTAGGGCGCATATTCTGCTCCGGTGAAGAAGACACATGGTAGATAGCCCACACCCTGAAGAGGTGGCCATCAGGAGCAGCCAACCATGTTACCTGTTGCACGCTCTGCTGTTTGTGGGACTCTGTCCCAGGTCCATCCATGCAATGGAGGCATATTTTGGGTGGTGTTTATTGTTTTCCTCTGAATTTGATTACAATCATAACTTCAGTGAAACTTCTTATGGAGTCAAAAGCTGTGCAGAGTGAGTAGCGTCCGATGCATCTGTCAACTTGTTATAAAATTAATCATTCAGCAACATGAATTTTTAAGGTGATAAAATCCTAGAGGTGTAGAACACTATGGTTATTTTCCAAGAAGGGAATTTCTCCTCTTTTCCAGAAAGGAAGTCTCTCCTATTTTAATTGCACTGGGGATACTTCAGCCCAAAGTGTTCTCAGTGGCAGTAAGCAGACATTTTATGACTCATGCTGTACCAAGTGGCAGGCTAGATGATCTACTGGTTCTTCCTGGCCTTTAAGATTAGTACCCTTCCAGTTTTCTGAAGGATACTCAAAAGGGTGGATGTAATGGCCACTGCATTAGTGCATGTGCAGGAGGTGCTAGTGCTGCAGCTCTGAGCTGGGTGGGGTGTTCCATACTGCAGGTCTGACCCTAAAACTGGACAGTGTGTGTCTTTAAGGTCAGCTCCCTGCACTGAAACCATGACTGTGATAGTCACGATTTTCTTGATAGTTTTGGAAGTTTTTCTTGCTAGCAAACACAATAGTGTGGATTTGTGCTTAAATCTCCTCTCCAAGGGCATCTGGATGTTTTTTCTCAACTTCTTTCCTATTATTTTTTTTTTTTTCTTTCTGAAATTAGCGGTTACTTGTACAGGAATAAAGATAGATACCAATACAAGATAAGACCACGTAACATAGGGATGAAGATAAGTGTATAATTTTTAAGGTCCTCTTGAGCTCAAAATTTTTTAAGATTTCTTGATCTCACTTTTCATCAAGAGTCTTTAAGTTCTGTCTATTTAATGCAGACTGTCTTTGTAGTAGTACATTTTAAATAGGTTGGCAGCAGAAGTTTTCAGCTCTGTAAGAGTTTGCAAGTGAGTTGCCATTCTGTTTGCATACTTGACCTATTTTTAAAACATTGTTCATGAATGTGCTGCTGTGTCACCACTTACTATATTTGCTCTAGTGGAACACATGACTTATTTTAGCAAAAGAAGTATTTGTTACTTTTTGCTAACTTTACTACAACTAATGTGAAGTGGTGAGTCGTATTTTGATTTTGAACAGAAATTAGGGAAGGGGGAAGAAGAGTGTATGAAGAATTAGTGATTTACTGTTTGATAGCATTGTCAGGGCATTTATTTTGCAGCTTAGTTGAATTATTCCTCCTTCTTTGTAATGCATTATTGTGCTATATATGGCTATAAGTATATAAAATGTATAAATGTATAAACAGGCTATAAAATATGTATATTTCAATATGAAGAACAATGTTTTCTGTTACCTAGTAATACATAACTGACAGTTTCTGTCAATGTCTGAAGAATGATGTATTGTAAATGACAAGTGTGTGGCTGGAATTTTGTTGCAGAAGGCAAAATGGCCTTGGTTACTGTAATGCTAGATTCTTGACCTTGTGGTATTTATTTCCTTTAGCCTAGTAGAATCTTTTTGATTATTTCACTTACATACTTTGTTTTAAATGTCTATAGCTCCTTATGAAGTCAGACACTCTACTCACCAGCAAGATGGACCATCATCAGGGAATTATGGAGCCAAACCTTCACTTGCCTGTTCAGCTCTTAATCGGGTAATGAATTTCATGTCTTTCTTTAGTAGTACTACTACTGAAACAATAGAGAAAATAAAAAAGAAAGAAAAAGCAGAAGAATTTTTACTTCAAAAGGAAAAAGTGTTCTCTGTGGTATTTTTAGAATTGAGGTTGAAGTGTGCTTTTTCAGTATATGACAAGGAAAAAAAAAGAAACAAAGCTGATGGGAAGGAGAAATTAACATAAATAATCCAATTAACTAAATTACTGAAGCACAGTAGAATGAGAAGCACCAAATAGCATAGATAAGAAAACTAGTCTAAGAATCTTCAGTTCAAAAGAAAAGGGGGGGAAAAAAAAACCCAAATCCAAAAAAACAAACAACAAAAAGTAAAAAAAAAAATAATTTAAAATATGAGGCTTCACAGAGACTCCTGCTTGATTTAGAATGCCATCTCTAACACGTGCATAAAATTTATGGCCTAATATTCAGCATATTCTGTTTTTTCACCCCAGCTGACATCTCAAACAGAATAAATGAATTTCTGGATATTTGTTTGCTTTTATGAGATGAGTACTGTTTTCCTGCTGGTTGCAAAAGCAGATCTTTCTGATGTTCCAGTATGCCTGCTGTGCACTGACTATGCAAGCAGGTAGTTTGCCGTATGGAAGGATGAAGCTCTCCTAAGGGAGAGCTTTTCCTAAATAAGACTCGGGAACTCTGCACCTTTTCCCTAGTGCTTAGCACCACACACCCATAATAAAATGTCATCTCAGCCTCAGGAAGAGAGCTACAGGTTGTGTCACATAATTTGTACTAACCCGAAATGAAATCGGGTGCATTTGTGTAGCACTTTGAAATGAAAATTAATTTACAGCTTTATGATGTTGCTTGTTTCAGGGATCTTTTGATGTATTTCAGAACCATTGTTTTGTGTTTGATTCTTAGGAAATGGGCAGATATGTCAGAGAAAGGGTTGTGGAGCTGATTGGAGCCTGATTATTTTTCATTGTTGCCTTCCCTCCTTTTTAAAGAGTGTTGTTATCCAGGCTTAAATCTTGAATACGAAGTCATTCAGGTTTAACAAAGGCACTAATTGTGCTTGTAGTCCTCTTCTAGACACCACCACCCAACCTCCCTTGAACAAGTCAATCAGAAAGCAAAACATAAATGGATAAAATGCCTTTCTCTTCCAGAATATTATTTTTCCTGAAATAGGATTTTTACCTAAACCTTGGAAAGTGACAGAACTTTGAGGAGGTCTCTAGGAATTTGCATGTCTCCCTAGACTGGCATAATGTGTGCTGAGTTACTGGGATAAGCAGAGGGTCCAGAAGCAGTATAGCTCTGTAGCACCACTCCTAGACTAAATACAGTTTCTTAGCAAAGCTAAATTTTCCTGCACCATGCTGCGTAAATAGAGCTTTAGGTCCTTTACTGGTTCCATCCATTTCAGGTGTACAGTGTACAGTCCAGGGTTGTAATGTGTGGAGGCCAAAATGAACCCCTAAAATGAATCCAGAGGTAATAAAGTATGACTTGGACTTTCCTTTTTCTGGTCAGCAGTAGTAGATATCATGTTTCTTTTAGCTTTGGTAACTTCCTTTAATTGCCTGGGTAAAGATACCTAGTATTAGCCTCAGCCAGATTAGCAGTGGGATGGTAATTAGCGTGGCCATTTCTGCTTCTTGTTTTATTTTAAAATATGTCTGCTAATTGAAGAGATTGTATCTGATTCCTTGAGGACCCCAGTGCCTTTCTGGCCCCCTGCCTGTGGCTGGTGCCAATGTCCCTCCCTTCAGTCTCTTTCAGTGGAGCGGGAGCAGCAGGATAGCAGTGCCCATTACTCTGATGACCCTTGGAGGATAACAGAGGAGCAACGAGACTACTACATCAACCAGTTCAGGTCCCTGCAACCTGACCTGAACTCCTTTATTTCAGGTAATTTTTAATAAACAGCATGTGTGTCAAGTAGAGGGACCAGGCTAAATGGTGGGAAGGGTTAAGTAGATGAATTAATTATTTTTTCTCTCTGAAGTGAGTTTTTGAGAAATAGTTGTGTTTTCTTATAGGCAGACAAGTCAAAGAGCAAACCAATGCTGTGACTATTATCCTTTTTCCTAAATAAGCTGATTTTAGAAAAATAGTGACATCTGAGGGAGAAGTGTTGATGATTCAGGGAAAATTAAAATGAGCTCTCTGTATTTCATCCACTGTATTTGTGGATCACACCTGCAGTGTATATTGAGCTGAAAGAAAAACCCCTTAGGGCTGTGTTTGCTTTCCCAGCAGAAATGTGGCAGCATCCATCTGATGGAAGTGAAGCACACAGTTAACTCTCCTTTGGTCATACCTGTATATGGCTCTGAGGGACTGGGAGCTTGACCTTTTTTTTTATTAAGAGCAATTAATTATTGCTCTTATTAAGTTATTAAGAGCAAATCTTGGAGAGCACATATGTGGTAAAAGTATTGTTAATAGCATATTGAAATTGTATTTCCATCCTGAACAGGAGGATCAGGCTGCTTGTGGGAGGAGTTGCTGTGGGTATAAACAGTTGTCTGGCAAGGAAGGTGTCCCAGATTTTAAACTGAGGTGGTTTTACTGAGCCCTGCTGTGTTACTGTGTTTCAGGCAGTCCTTGCACATTCAAAATTACTGTTTATAAATGATAAATTTGATCTTCTACAACAACCTAAAATAATTAAGCTGTAGAAGTCCTTGCCGCAGGGTGATATAGATGATTAAGGCTTGTCTGGGTTTAAGAAGTTATTTCAGAAATCTGTGATTGAAAAAATAATGTCAGAAGTTACTGAATGTTTCAGTGCTATCCCTGGTTGAGAAAGGTCCCGAATGACAGGGGATCAGAGGTTGGGGGATATTATGGAGCTATTTTATTATTATGTGGCTTTGACATCCACTGTTGGGGAGGATGTGTTGCGCTAGGTGAAGTCGTGGACCTGTCCCAGTTACAGCTTTTCTTATGTACTGCAGTGGGTAATCTGACCTGAAAGCCCAAGGAAAAGAGGAGTATAAACTTAGAAGGCTGTGCTTTGTTGCCTTATATTTGTGAGCGTGTATCAAGGAAGGGTTTCCAGGGTACCCCCAATAGCCTGTTGTATATGGCAGGGTGAAGAAGTGGATTTCTTAACCAGGAGAAGAATGAGAAGGTTTGTTGTGGCAGGGTTAGTGAAGATGCCTGCAACAGGACAGGAGCTACGTGCTATCTGAATCTCCTGGGCTGCTTATTTCTATATTTGTTAATCAATAAAACTTGAGCTACTGCAGGGAAAAGTAAGCAGCTTCTTGGGAGAGCAGTGCAGATCCTGTGGCACTGTACTGCCACACACATGGCTTCTGGGTGAGGCAGAGTCATTTGCATCTGTTATTTCATCATTGGTGGCATACTAATTATGCTGGTTAGAATCACTAGTACTAACGTGTGCTTTCCTTTATTTTTCCCCTATGGAGGGAATGGGGAAATGAGGTCAACAGCTCTGGCTTTCTCTGTCATTTAGTAAGAGACAAATGGTCCCACAGCTGTATTAGCATCCCATTAATCTGAGCATCTTTCGGACATAAAGTAACCAGCTCCTTCTGGCATGGCAGCCCTGGCCAAAAGGAAATAATTGGAGAATTAATTTCCAGTGGCTGAGATGATGTGGTTTCCCAACAGGTTCCGTGGCAAAGAATTTCTTCACAAAATCAAAACTGCCCATCCCAGAGCTTTCTCACATCTGGTAAGTACTGTAATAGTGTTGGGGATAAGCATATCCTAGTTTTTTGAAAACTCTTAATTCAAGAGTTCTTGTTACATTTTGAAAAGTGTCTTCAATTATTTATTGCTTTTATCTCCAGAAACACTTTCAGGCCCAAGCAGCAGGGTGCTCCTTGATCTTCCCAACACACTTGTTTCCTGGAGAGATGTTCGCCTGCTCAGCAGGACTGGGGAGGTTTGAACAGCGATCTACTGAGAGCTGTTCTTAAGTATGTTGTAAGCAGCATCATTAGCTCAACAAACTGACATGTTTCATGAAACAACACAGAGGAGAAACACCTCTGGAATGTTTTAGATGTGTTGTTGGTTTTATGTTTCTGGCTGTGTTTTGTCAGAGGAGGCCTAATTAAAGCCTAATTTTTGGTAAGCACAGCTACATAATTCATCAGTGCTTTTCTAATGAACCAGTAAGCTTACTTTTAATGAGCTTATTTAGAAATGATTGCAGATGGAACTGTACATGATAAAATTTGACAAGGATTCTATTATATTTTCATAAACAACATGGTGCTTTGTAATTCAGTGTCATCCCTGCATTTCAGATAGGAAGAACAAACAGTTTTAAACATTGATCAGAAATGTTGATAGAAGTTTTACTTTATATATGCTTTTATGAAGAGAGATGAGAAGAAAAGCTTACAAGAGCCTAAACATCTGTCAAGGTCAAAGAATAGGGATCTTTTCAAAGCAGATTGTCACTTGTGAAAATAAGAAAAAACTAACTGAAGAGACAGTGTTGGGGGAAGTGAATATTGGAATTAAAATTTATGATTACTTAAGAAAAACGGAGTAACCCAATATGTTCACAAAATGTGTTAAACTTCCATTGATGACACAAGTTGTTCTCTGTGCAAAATTTAAAGAAAAGCACTCCTTTCTACTAGATAACTTGATAAATCACAGCATCATAAAATTATGTTGCTGTGTTAAACAGATGGGATGTTTCAGTCTCATAACCTCAACAGCTTGAAAAATGCTCATTACTTTCAAAGAGTAGAAAGTTATATGTACATTTTAGTCCATGCGCTCATAAAATATTACTCAATTCTGCAGAGAGTTCATTTATAAAATTGAATTCTTGAATTTCTGAAGTCCAGTGTTGGAGAAGCATATTAGAATTAGAGAGCTGCTTTAGTAAGAAGTTAACAATAACCTTTAAACTTGTCAATAGTTAAATTTAGGTCTTATCTCAAGGCTAGTCAGTGGTGTTAAGTAACCATTGCTGAAGTCCATTTTTAACTTTCTCTGCTTGAACTGGTTTAAGATCCAAAACTGTTTGTGGTCAGTGGGATGGAGTCTAGTTGGAGGCCTGTAACTAGTGGGGTCCCACAGGGGTTGGTGCTCGGACCAGTTCTGTTCAACATATTCATCAATGACCTGGATGAGGGCACAGAATGCGTTGTCAGCAAGTTTGCTGATGACACCAAGCTGGGTGGAGTGGCTGACAGACCAGCAGGCTGCACTGCCATTCAGCGAGACAGGCTGGAGGGTTGGGTGGGAATAAATTTGATTAAATTTAACAAGGGCAAGTGTAGAGTCTTACATCTGAGAAGGAACAACCTCAGGTATCAGTATAGGCTGGGGACTGACCTGTTGGAAGGAGGTGAAGGGGAAAACGATCTGGGGGTCCTAGCTGATGGGAGGCTGACCATGAGCCAGCAATGTGCTCTTGTGGCTAAGGGGACCAATGCCATTCTGGGGTGTATTAAAAGAGGTGTGGCTAGTAGGTCTATAGAGGTTCTCCTGCCCCTCTACTTTGCCCTGGTGAGACCTCATTTGGAGTACTGTGTCCAGTTCTGGGTCCTTCAGTTCAAGAGGGACATAGAATTGCTTGAGAGAGTCCAGCGCAGAGCC
>JANHGN010019696.1:12226-28719 GCA_024605025.1 Megaceryle maxima | reverse complement strand
CGGCTTCCGGCACGCGTCCCGACGGGCATGCAGCAGCTCGGGGTGTGGGTGGCTGGGGGTGGGGGGGGGGGGGGGGGGGCGGGGGGGGGGGGGGGGGGGGGGTTGGACTTGGATGATCTTTTGAGGTCTCTCAAGTCAGTGTTAGAAAATAAACTTGTTTCATCTTTCCTGAGACAAATGTACAAGTTAGGATCGAGTGCAAAGGACAGATGTGCTTGTCTTGTATTAAAAATATCTCTCTGAGTTGCATGTCTATCTCCCCCTTGATTGCACTTGTATTTTTCCCTGAGGTAATGGTTTGGAAAACATGTGTCTGCCCTACTCACAGGGAGCTGAGTGATGTGGATTGTGATGGGGCGCTGACACTCCCGGAGTTTTGTGCTGCTTTCCACCTTGTGGTTGCGAGGAAGAATGGTTACCAGCTGCCGGAGACGCTCCCGGAGACGCTGTTGCCCAAGTACCTTCAAGCAGGTAATGTCCCGGTGAAGACTGCTGATGAAAGCATGTATCAAAGCACAAAACAGTTATGCAAAGTGTAGCAGTTACCTGCCTCTCAGTGTCTGCCTTTTTGCTCTAGTGTGCTTCTGGTATCATTATAGCTGAGGTGGCAGATCATTAGCTGTAGCAGAGATAATCCAACAATTCTTATATGGCTTTCAGCTCTTTTTGATGATTTTTCCTTTAAGTATCTGTTTTTTTGAAGATGTTCTGAAAATGGTGCTAGACTGCTTTAGAACTTATTAATATATTTTGTTAGAGGCAGACACCAGTTGTATCGAAGGTTGATTTTTTTTGTAATACGTTTTATGTAATCCACAGATTCTTCTGAAAGTAATTTTCAGTAATGACAGAGGGATTACAACAATATGTGTAGCACAAAGATGAATTAATCCAAAATATACCATACCTCGCTAACAATGAGCAGTGAGAGACCTGCCCTTTCATTTGTTCTCTTCATTTATGTCTCTTTTAATTATAAATGAACATTGAAATATATACTGTTCCATCTAAAAAATGTGCGTGACTTTCTAGGGCAAGGAGGATTAATCACAGATGATAATTACAGTGCTACAGGATAATATTTAAAACCTAATAAAATCTCCATTAAATTTGATGATACTGAATATATTAAAAGAGCAGAAAAGAGCAAATCAAGCTACAGTTAGGGAAATTAAATGTTCACCGTGTATCAGATTTGTGAAGTAATTTCTGCTGGAATCACATTCACTATAATCCACTATCTTCATATCCAAAGAGAGAATCTCCTGTAACACCTGCACTTCCAAGTCTTCATCACTTTTAGTCTCTCTAATCGCAAATACTTTTTTCCCCTTTAGGACCACCACTTTGCTACTCTTATGCCTGTTCTTGTTTTAAATTAGCTTGTAAGCTCCTCCACACAGGTTCTTGCTGGTGTGTCTTCACATTAAGCCTTTTTGGGTAAAACTGCAATGGAAATAATGTCTAGTAGTAGGGAATCATTATGTCAGTGGGAGGAAGAGCTTGGTAAGCTGTGTTTCTTACCCGGAAGACCACCTTTTCTCCAATTCCTTTCAGCACTGGGGTCTTTAGCCTAGATGATTGTTTCATGGTGTTGTGTGTAACCAAGCATTTCAAGCAGGTCTCCATGGAAGAAGTGAAAGGACTAATTGTTTATTGTGGGCCCTCTAAATCTCTCAGCTCATACGCTAATTCTGGTTA
Organism: Megaceryle maxima; assembly: GCA_024605025.1. Classification (NCBI taxonomy): domain Eukaryota; kingdom Metazoa; phylum Chordata; class Aves; order Coraciiformes; family Cerylidae; genus Megaceryle; species Megaceryle maxima. Next base: position 27,018 of record JANHGN010019696.1, on the reverse strand, counting down.
ACTTGCAAGTCTCATGTTTACTCTACTACCTAGTCAGGATTCAGAAATCTTTTCAAAGGCTTGCATTAATAAAAAGCAAAACATCTCAACACACTGTAACACTGTGAATCACAAGAAAACATAGAGCCCTGGTCATGTCAGCCTTTGAAATGAAAGCACTGATAGATAAGTAAGTGCCTCATACACTAAGCTAAAATGTAAAAAGAAGTTTACAAGAGAAACTTCTTGTTTTCATGTTTTCATAATTCAGTTTCTGTGAAACAGGTTACTTGTTTGTTTGACTTGTTAGGAACCCAACAAAGGGTTTCTCCTGGAACCTGCTTTTCATTAGGTTGCTGTAACAGTTTCAGAATGAGGCAGAATTTGGTTCAAGTTAAGTGTTTGCATCTGATAAGAGTATTAGAGCTTCAAATAAAGTGTCTTAGAGTGTAAGACGGAGCATTAAATAATGAAGTAATCTTGCTGGGTTTTGGCTATAAACTACAAGTGCAGAACCAACTGCTATCCTGGCACAGCTCCATTGACAATTTGACCTACACCCTTCTTTTCTGAAAGTTTTTATTGAAACTAATTTATAGAATCTGTGAAGTTATTTGCCCTGTATGTAACCCACTGTTATGTAAATTAAGACAGATTTATGAGAGCTTAATTTATTCAGGAAAAACTAGATGCTAGCCAGAAACTAGAAATTTTATGTGAGAATCAGTTATTCTGCCTTTCAATATATTGATCTTTAAGAAAAACATTTTTCCAGCTGTTAAGACAAATTTATCTCAGAGGAGTTAATCCCAGAGTAATATCAGTAGAAGGACCTGAGCTTGTGAAATAGCCATAAGATTCTTGTGAATATTCCCATGAGGACTTAGAGGTAAATTTTTTTTTTTCTTCTGCTCTCAGTGTTGTTTAGTTAAAGATGGTGTATACTGTGGCATCTACTGTGTTTACTGTCCTTGCTTTTTGTTGGACTTCAATTTTAGTGTATAATGTAGATTGTATTATACTTTTCAGTATTCAAACTGTCAAATGGGAGTGGAAGGTTTAGTAGTACTTAAGTACATTACTAAGATAGCAAGGTATAAACTAAGTTGATACTGGAATATGAGGAAGCAAAATGCAGATCAGTGGCTGTTTGGCAATTAATATTTGCTAAGATTCACTTCTTACAAATCTCACAATTATTCCTACAACAGAAATTATTTATACATGCTATGCCTTTCATGACATTGCCTTATTCAAACTACAAGATAGATACATTTTCTTCATGGTGTTTGTCATCCGTGGCTTGTAGATCAGTTCTGATACGTAGAAATGAAGGGCAGAATTGTGCTGGAACAAGTTAAGAAGGCTGTATTAATCAAAGACTTGGCATGTGGATTTTTTTATTTTTATTTTTTATTTCCCTTTCAGCTTCTTTGAAGCCGATGCGTGACTGTGCACTATTTGATTCTATTGAGTCATTGCCAGGCAGTCAGCAGACTCGGGACTTCAGTCGGACAGAGGTGAGAAGGTCTTAGTGGGGTAGTTACCTTGCAGAGTGCAGAGGAACAGGCCAACTTCACAGTCACTGTGGTGTGCAATAGCAGCAGAATTGCAAGACTCTCAGAGGACTTTAGGAATCCTCTAAACTTCCTCTTAAGCCATCTCAGACCCTTCTCATAGCAGTTTTAGTGTGTCAGAAGGGAGGACAACAAAAGTGTCTAGGCTTGTCTTGATTACTTGTGCTTTACTTCTTTGGAGGCTAAAACTATCCCAGATTGTGTAGTATGGAAATGCATATTTCTGTTTAAGTGATTCAGTCTCCATTTTAATATCCAGCCTTTTCATAGCCTAAGGAACTACTATGTAAGGGTGTAGGTAGTAATTGTAAGGAGCTGGGAACGATGTTGTGAGGGGGAAGAATGGAGATCCACTGTAGCAATATTGCAACAGATGCCAGCCTTGTAATGGAAGACTGTTGCAAGCAAAACTAAATTAAGGAGAAGGGTTTATTACTGAGGTTAAAAAGCAAACCAAAACTTTCAAGATCCGGTAAAGCTGAAGTTTAACCATGGTCAGTGAGTTGTGCTGGGATATTACAACTCTGAATAATAACAAAAATAAACACTGTGGGATTTAAGGGCTTAATATTTAATGTAGTGAATTAAATGGTAGGCTGGCTGCAAAAATAGGCCCTTCTGTTGCTGCTTCTGGGTTAAAAAGCAATGATATGTCATGGCAGCTCAGCAAGACTGTTCTCCAGTTACTTCCTCCATGTATGCCTTGCTCTGTGGAGTTCCTGGGTCAGAACCTATCTGTTCCCTCATCAGTTCATTTTGGCAGTAGTACCACCAAACAGACTCTCCTAAGCTGCTCCAGAGTGCAGTGTTCACTTTGGGCAATGCTGCAGCCAGGGCTTTAAACATCCAGTTTATCTTCCGGAACTGTTAAAATATGTGCTGTCTTCCTGTGTGGTATTGCTCTTTGTACAGCAGCTTAGCCAAAGTACACCATTCATACTGGGTTTTGAAAGCAGCTCTGCTGTTCTGGTAGTGTGGACTGGTGGAACATTGGCAGTGTGGGCAGGTCCTTTACCATAGTAGTACAGCCCTGTCCCATACATAGAAACTTATATGGGGAGGTTGGTTCGCAGGGGGCTGTGAGATTGTGCCATAGGCCTTGCTGTGCTAGCAATTCTTCCCTGGGTGGTTGGTTGTGTGGCAAAGCTCAACAGTCCCTTGAGAGTGTGCCTCATTAACATATATGTGTATTGGTTTGCTATTTAAATGAGCAGAAAAGGCAAAATTCAAGGCGATTTGTGTTGATCACTCATTTGCTGATGTCAGCATTTGTAAGTACATACATACATAACTCCATTTCCAAACTCCTTTGAGTCAGCTGAGATTTGGTTTAACTCACTGCATCAGCTCAAGAGACTAGTTTTTAAATATAATTATTTGTCTTATGCTTAAAAACTGTCATATCCTTGTTTGAATGTTTTTTGGGTGTTTTTGTTGGTAGGTGAGGACTCTGGATGTCAGTCTTTTCACTTGCATTTTCATGTGCCTTATACAAATAAACACGTGTGTATATAAGTAGATGTAGACATAATTAAATTTTATTTAAAATATAAGCAAACATATAACTGTGTATCTTCTATACATGTAATTAAAAAGTTTTAGTTTATGTAACTTTTTGACTTCAGATCTACTTCAGTATCTCTGTGGCCTAAGGAGTCCTTGTTTTTGTTAGGATACTGACTTCACATCTGATTACCCAGACAGATGGAGTAGTCTTTGGCTATTGCAGAGTTGTGAGGATAGCCTTTGGGATTGTGAGATTAGAACTTTCTTTTTTATATTTCAGAAAGCTCAGAAATTCTGCTTTCAGAGTCCTCTTGTGTTTCTTAGGAATAAAATGCCATTTGAGTAACCTAACCAATACAATTCTATAATCTTATCCAATGTCTGTTTTTTAGGCTCTTCCTGTTTGTGGTCATTGAATATATGTGAAGAGTAAGGATAAATCTAGGAGGAGATAATTTCCTAAGCAATTAAATTGTATGCTTTTTTCTTTTTTTTTCTGCTGCAGCAGAAATGATAATAGTAGGAATATTATAGTAATAATTAAATAGCTGCAGAGGGTATACAGCAACAAACATAAAAACCCAAACAAGCAGTAAATCCCCCATTTTGTTTTAATTTTTAATTCAATTTTCAGCAGTTATCTCTGCACTCTTCTCCTGAGAGATTCTCACCGTAACTGCCAATAGCTTGCAGATTGCTGTGCTGCCTTTGTAGTCACTTAATGTTCTTGGGGGAACAGTTGGATCGTCTGCTCTATTCTTAGCTTCTGCAAGGTGGAAGGATGTTCTACAAAATCCAAGGGGTTTTTGTATGTCTAGGTTGAAAACTAAGAACTACCTGTAGCATGATTGCCCATGGGCTAAGCACACAGTGCTTCCTTACTACATTGCAGTTGTTTGACTGGTTTTGCTCCATTTCTCCACTGTCTGGGTCCTAGATGTGCAGGGCAAAGATCTCAATTAGTTTGTTTTGGGGCCTTGTTATTTTGGGCCTTTGTTATCCAAAATTAATGGACTATAAAATCTCTTCTCAAAACTTATTCAAGAATGATTTTTATTTTTCTTCAACTGATGTGTTTATGTTTTGAACTAATACACTGAATGAGCACCATTTGGAAGGTCAGTCATTCATCTCCCTTTTGTGGCAAGTGCAGTAATTCACTGTTGCAATTTAATTTGTAGCTTGGCTACTTGAGGAAATATAATTTAGATACTTGATCACTACATTTTAAAAAAAGTATATTGTCAATGCAATCAGTTATGCATTATCTCCATGTCTTTGCCTATTTCCACCTATTATCCATTCAGGGTATTTAATTTAATTTCAGAAGACCATTTTTACTGTGACTGCTGAACTACAGTACTGCAATACAATGGGAACAGTTTCAGAATGTATCCATAAGGAAGATAGTGTCAGGAGACGGGTCACCTGAAAGCTTGGCTTTGTTAAACATACAAAATGCACAAAGACTGCTAATGTTATGCTTGAGAGTGACAAGGGTGATTGCTTTTTGTTAACCCAAGCAGGTTTTGTCTTCCCATTTTTTGTTTCTTCAAGTTCTTGTCTCCCACTCTAGTGTTGGTCTTTTTAAAATTTTTGATTTTTTTTTTCCCCCCCTCCGTTCCTTTGGCTCTTTTCCACAAGCTTTCTCACTGCCAAAAACTTGAAGATAAAAGATGAGATTTCACACTGTATGCATAAAATGAGTGGCTGGGCTTGCTCTAAACACCCTCAGAAATGTCATGCTCACAGTTCATTGAAATTTGTGAGAGTCGTTCCATCAAATCAAGCATGTGCTGAATTAGATCTTTCGTCTGACACTCTACACAGTGTCAGAGCTGTATGTGGATGTGAAGTGTTTTGTTCATACATTTTCTGTATGAACATGCCTCTAGCCATGTTTTTGCTCTATTACTGCCTTGAGCATTAGGGAATCCCACATTCAACTTTATAAAAGAGGGAAAAAACCCAGCATCGTGTAATATTTACAGAAGGTTGGGGTTTCTGACATTTGCTTTATTGTGGTTTTGGTTGCAGAGTGTATCCTTGTTCTTACAGATAATGGAGTTAGAATTTGTTCCTGGTTCCTTCTTGTGAGCTACAAGAGCAACAGATGTTTATAAGTTGCTGTTGAAATAACAAAAGTTAAGGAATAAGATTGGGGAGGAGTTCCCTGTTTTCCCATCAGAGGCTTGAATGGACCTCTAACAGACATGCTAATGAAATGTGGGGTTCCCCTCTTAGTGAGTGCATGTTGAAGAAAGAAAATAGTTCAAGGATCAGCCACCTCAGCTGAAAGACTTTGAATGCTGAACTGCTGGGCTCTACAGTATGGCTGGAGTTTTGGCTAGAGACACTGCTCTGGTGGAGACTGACTCTTGTGAAGGGGCTGGATGAGGTTTCCTCAGTCTTAACAGAGGTATTACACCCAAAGAAAAAAGAAAACACAGAATGACATTGCTCTGTTGTGAGAAGTCTCTCCTTCCATATAGTCCTTAGCTCCATGTGGTTCACTGTTGAAGTGCCTCTCTAATTTCAGATGTGAAACTGGTGTACCTTGAAAAGTAGTTATATTGTGTTTCAGTATGTCCTCTATATTTCTTTATCTGACAAAGCAAATCACAGTGCAAGAGAGCACATCACCTTTATTTGCCATGATATGTATTCTTAAATATTTAACTGTGGAAACAGTATACCACTCAGTATAGTAAATAAATCTTTTTCTTTAAGACGACATCAGCTGAAGAGGTACCTGATAAGGCTGTCCTGTTACAAGATGGAAAGAAAGAAGACAAACAAGGTATTCAAATAAATAGCTTTGGGTTTCTCCCATTATGGGTTAAATTCTGTGTGATTTTTAGTAATCTGCATACTTGCTGACAGAAGCAATGGTAAATTTAATTTCTAGGCTGGCTATGTGTTGCTGTATATTAAAAGACTGACAGCAGCTGCATTGAAGACAAATACATGGATGAGTTGACTTCAAAACTAGTTCTACTATATGTGAATGATATGAAATGCACCTTCTAAAATATGTCTAGTCTTAAGGTAATTAATGTTACACTTCAATTTTAACGAAGTTGTAATTGTTACCAGGAATTTTGTAAGAGTAAAGACTACATTGCGCCAAATTTTGGATTTCCCTTTTTGCAGGAAATAGCAATATTTCAAAAGTAGATTTTATACTTATTTTTAAAAGAATCCCTGTATTTCCTTGTAAAGCAAAAGTTTTGGACAAACTGGATTGAAAATACTCTATTTATTTCACTTAAAATCCATCAGCAGCAAGCTATGTGAAATTGAAGTTATATTTTTCCATTCAGTAGTTTCTAGGGCTTCCAGAATCGGCACTGGTTCATCACGCAGTCATTCATTCCCTTTTATATTCCCTTTTTTCCCTTTTCCCTGCCTTTCAGTACTCACTTGCTGTTCCTCAGTTGTGGAAACAGAACAGCTGTGGGTATTTTGTTGCCTGATTCTCAGAGCTGTGGATTATACCTTAATTAAAAAAAAAAAAATAATAAATCTTTATCCCTCAGCTGTCCATGTGCTAAGGCCACATCAGAACTGTGAGAACAGGTAGTCCACATTCCAGAACCAGCTTCCACACACAAGTGTGACCAACTTTGGCAGATTCCCAGAGTCTGTGGTTCAAGGAAAGGTTGTCAGAAGTGATGAGAGTTTGTAAAACATTTGATGTCAGCATATTCCAAGAAATTAATATTTTTTTTTAGACAAGGTTTGTTTTGTTGCAAAATAAATAATTAACCAGAACAGGACAACCTTAAAGATTATTGCTTTGAAATGTCTAGGAAAGATTTACTTCTTAATATGGATTTTTTTTTTTTTTTCCTAGCTATGTAGGTGAAGAACTTGTGCTTTGCTTTTTGTTGTTGACATGTTAAGTCAGATAGGAAGCAGTTTTGATACATGCAGTCCTTCAGAGCTGAAGATTTTCTGTATTTATGACACAGACTCCTACATTTTCAGCCAAAGAACGATGTTTGTTCAGCCATTTATTGCTGTTCTGACAAATACAAGAGCAAATTGCTCTTCTGACTCAGATCATCTCCCCAAAAGTCAAGAACCTGTAATTCAAGACTGTAGAAGCAAATTTTCCTGCATTTCGAAGACTGTACAAGTAAATTAGCTCCACTCTGTCAGGTTATAATAGTTACATGTGAAAGATACTGTTAAAAGACCTAGAACTTTAAGAACCAGACTTTTCCCACATGTTTTGTATGATAAAGGCAGTTGGAGATGAGACCTCATTCCAATGGTCATTTATATAATTGTGTATTACAGTATGTTACACTATAGTGCATTAAGAACACCTTAAGAAAATCATTAATAAAGGATGATAGGCATTAGTGGAAGGGGAATAAGCGCAAAGATTGGGACTTCCTAAATTTTAATCCCCATCTCTATTGGTGCCATGTGACATCCCCTGGGGCAGGCTGGTGTGGTTTCCTTTGCCAGAAGCAGCCAGTCTCTTGTATGCCTTGGCTCTCCAGGTTTGTAAGCTGGGACAGATGAGTCCCAGCTCTGCCAAGTGTCACCAGCTGCTCTCTATGTGAGAGCACTGCATCTCTGAAACAGAAGTTGTCCTTGGTTTTAGGCACTCAAACCCCCAAACTGTCACAATTTGAGGTTATTTGGCAACTTGAGCATAGACTTTTCTGTTCTTGATTTTTGTGGTTTTGGAAATTAAATTTTTTCAGTGCTTGAGTGTTCCGAGGGTATGTGACTACTTTTCATGTATGTTTGGCTTTATTGGATGTTTTAAGTAATACCAATATAGGTGCTTCTTTCTCAGAGCTGATACCTGTAGATTTTGCCTGCAGATACTTAAAGTAATCATTGTTATGTTTGTTTTGGTTTTGTTTTTTTTAACTAAGCTCTTAAAGTAAACACTGCTCTCAAGATGATACCAAAGGAATTTCAGCACCTGACTGTGAAAACAGGTAAGAAGAAAAAAAAAAATCATGTGTTACTTCCATTAGAATTTTAATCAAGTATTTTTATATAACAATAAGTCCGAATTAGTGTAATTTGATTAAACTTTAAGATCCTTTTGCTCTCATGCTATTTTACTACTGAAATTAGATTTTACCTCATAATGACTACTTGCAAGATAAATATTCATTACGACTGTGGGTTATTGAAAGGTTCTTCATGTGTGGGAAGTGGTTTTAACAGCATTTTTTAAGGACTCTGAAGATTTTTTTGTGCAAGAGCATGAATATTGTACTTCTTGGTAAAACCTCTTCTGAAGTATAGAATAACTATGTAAAGTTTCAGTAGCTATTTTGAAGTGGCCTGTTTCTTTGTGAAATATTTCTTTCATATTTTCCTTTTGAAAACACAGATCTTGAGGCACTTACAGCATTGACGCAAACTTTTGATTCAGTGAGTGTTTCTTTATTGAAACAACCCCTGATTTTATCTCTTCAACTTCAGTATACACTCCTTGTTCCTGTCATCCTGGAAAATGTTATTTCTGGAACAGCATATGTCAGAATTACCTAGTTGCTCCAGAAACTTCCCATGCATTTAGTTTGGTTCATCAGACCTACCTTGCCTTGCTCTTTGTTAATCTTTTCCTTAAGTAAGAGAGTTTGTAAACCCTCTCTGGTCCTAGCCAAGCTAAAGTTGGGACTTGCTTTCATTTCCTTTTGCATAAATGTTTTTACTTATGAAGACATCCTTGAATTAGAAAACTGACCCCACATGTCTGTCACAGCAGTTTTGTCTTACAGCCCGATTTACTCTGTCTCCTCAACAGCTGCATGCCTCATTTCCCAACTTTTTTTTTTTTTTTCCCCCTGGCTTCTTCCCAAACACTTGGCAGCTGCCAGATTTCCTATCTTCAGCTCCTATTCTCAAACGATTGCTGCTTCTCCTTCACACACACACACACACACACTTGTACACTTCCCTCTCAGAGTGAGAGGATAGTGGTTGCAAGACTTTCAGTTCTGTTCTCCTTCCCCTCTGCTTTTGCTCAGGAATGCCTCTGGGAGTTTTACTTTCAGTTCAGCAATTCCATCTTTGGTACACTTGGGGAAAAAAACCCCCTTACTCTCACCTGCTTGTCTCCTTTACCACTGACCTCTCTTCTCTGTGTCCTTCATCTCTTTGTCAGGGATGTCTTCCCAATAGTGTTGTTCTCCTCCAGCAGTGTTGCTGTTTTTATACTAAAGGAGAAGGTGGCAGAGCTTCACCCTGTTGTCATGACTCCTGTCACTGTAGTGGTTTCACCCTTGTTGCCCTGCACATTGAGGGTTTGAGCGAGCACATTCTCAGGTTGCATGATACAATTGATGTTAAGACATCAAAATGTTTAAAACTATCCAGTGGCTGAGATACAGCACAGTAATTGAGCGGTTATTTCAGAATAGGTCATGATTCTGAAAAATCATTGTAATCATTAACCTTCAGAATGAAGAAGTTTGATTGAAGTAGAAGAATTTTACATCCTCCTTTAGTTATTCATGTGGGCTGTTTATCTAGATTTGGGAAGGATGATGCTGCTGTGCTTCATTATGGGAAAGTTTTCTTTGCCATCAGGAGGACTAGAAATTTGAAATCAGTAAAAACTTCATAGGCTCAGCATCTCTGAATATCTGGCTAGTTTGTTTAGGCTTCTAAGTGTGAAATCTTCAGACTTGTAAAGGATTGAGGGCCAAATTTGTGAGTGTTTCTGACTAGGTCCCCATTAAGTGGGGGTGATTTAGATAGCCAATCCATGCAATGTTCAGCCTGTAAAGCAAGGAGACACCAGTTAAGTATAAAGTATTAGGCTACAGCCAAATGTTACCCAGTCAGCCTCCTTTAGAATGTTAGAATGAAGTTATTGGAAAAGGGGTGTGAGAGCAGTTAAACACCCAAGCCAGGGTCATAAATGACTTTAATTAGTGTAGGTAGACCAAGCTGTTCAGCTCGTCAAGATCTAGTACTTCAGGAATCATACAAACTTTAAAAATAAAAAAATTAAGCTGATGAATAAATTCAATTACATTTATTATCAGTTTCATGTAAGTTAGGCTCATGTATCCATAGCAATAGAATTATGGAAAACTCGTGAACTAGATAAATAGTTTGTATCATCTTGAATAATTGTTGTGTGTGTGTGTGTAAGCTTGCTCCTCAAACACAAAGTACATACAGACTGAGCATACCAGAATAACTGCACATTTTATGGAAAACCTGCCACAATTATTTGTATGTCCTAATAATGCTTTTTTTTTTTATATTATACTACTTCTTTTGAAGAGTAAACCTGAGTCTGGGTATTGTGTAATTGTAGCCTTGAATTTTCAGTTTTTCTTTTCAAAAGCTTAAAGGAAGATCCTTGGCAGTAGTATTCTATTGCAATCATTATTAATTAGTAGTCATTTTGGGATTCTCTCTTCCTATTGTGCTTTCCTGTTTACCTCAACAAGATTCTTTGGAGAGTTTGAATGTCAGTTTTACCTGCAGCTGTTTAGATGAAAACCTTTCTAAAAGGAACATGAACAGAATTGCAGTCTCCATAGAAGAAGGAAAATTTTAATGTTCTTAAATATGGCTTATCTTGGAAAGGATTTATGCTTCCTATTTCTAAGTGGCATATATTTAATAATTGTGCATGTAATTTAATAATCAGCAATTTAATCATTGGAAAAATTGGGTCATATGGCTCTAGGGAAGCAGTTTCTGAAGTTGTATTCTCTGGGAGTTTGACACAGAGAGAGAGGGGGATTACGCCACTGCATATTTTAATAATAATTCCATTTCCCTCCTTTAGTTGCTAGGAAGAGTTTGTTGCACAGAAATCTGGGATGACCGTGAGCCAGTTTGGTGGTGACAACCTACTACAATTCAATTTATGAGTGGTTGTTTGTGTCAGTGCCACCTTCATTTGTGTTTGTCTCCGAAGCACCAACTAGCATGGCATGACCCTAAAAGCAGTTTCTTTCATGAAGAATTAGTGTGCCACATGCTGCCACTTGTCTTTTATGAACCTAAAGCCTCCCTATGGAGGGTCTATTCAAGCCATGGAAAAGTCAGTATTTGCCAGCTGGTACCACAGGTAGCACCTGCTCAGTGTTTTGGAGGATCTGTTATTTCCTCAGTATTCTCAGACAGTGCTGTACAGTAGCCACTGGGAAATGTCTGACTTGGAAGTATGCATATATCTGAACAAAGCTGGAAACTGAGAATTGTTTTGGTTTTGTGTGTCCGCCCCCCCCCAGCCTTCTTGCTTCTCTTAAGTGTTGTACCTTGATTAGCAGAATAATGGGGAAGTACAAGCATTCACTTCTTGTGTGTATTGGGATCATTCATGCTGCTCTAATACCTTGAGGATATCTCAGTGGGCTGAATTTGAAAGCAGTCTCACAGCTATGTTTTCTCAAAATTATCTGATGTTATCAAGGAGAGCAACAGACAAGTCACAAAAGGCTATGTAAACCAAGGAACAGCCTCAAGGAATTATGCAGAGAAGATTAAGTCAGCACTGTTGCTTTCCTATCACATAAGACCGGTGTGTGGCAGGATATTTGGAATTCATAAAAGAAACCAATTTTTACATTGAGAGAAATGTGTTTTGATCTACACTTAGCCTGTAAAGCTTTCTACCTTCAAATATCTTCCCTTCTCAGTGTCAAAGCAGAGTCTCAACATGATGTATAAAATTTCTTTATGGATGGGAAGATGATGTACTTTTATAATAATTAGTTTAAGTAATTAGGGAAGACAAATCTTTGTGCTTTGTGAAGCTGGACTACTAATAGGTATCTGGACTTAGGAGTAAGATGTTTTCTGTGGAAAATATATACTGTTTTTTACATTGCTTTGTCACTGCTTCATTCAGGAGTATAGGTTAGAGCTGTCAAACCTGTTGCTTGTCCTACATTTTAGTAACCAAATGAAAAGGTGAAGTTCTGACTACGTGTGGGCTTTTGTATTCTTAGGACATTCACACGCTACAGAAACAAAGGGGAAGGAGAAGTGAAAGTACATCCCCATTGCTCATGAGATGAGCATGTTCTCATAACCACATTTGAAACCCACATTTTTAATGAGCACTGATTCTGAGGCTAAAGGCATTTATTTTAGAGGTTCTTTTTTCTTTTCTCTTCCAGCTGCTCAGGAATCTAATGCCCTTAAAGCCAGACCACGATCCAGGTACTGCCTTCATTTCTGTTTCAGGAGAAGACATATGTTCCTCTGGTGTTAGACACAAGGTGTGGGAACTAGTGTTGCATTTTTTAATTCCTTTTTTTTTTTTAATTGGTATTGTGCTGGAAGTACAGCTCAGATCAGACAGAATTACTGGGAGGGATCTGTAAGCTATAGACCCTACATAAGTACTGCCCTAGGGCCCTATGATCTCTGGTCATAAGGCACTGGAACTTTTGCCTGCCTGCCTGGTCATGGTGCCTTGTCAGGGTGGTGACAGCCTCCAGCCCAGCCCCAGGGACATTGTCAGGACAGCGGGGACCACCCCAGTGCAGGGAACAACGTTCTCAGCAATTCTGTGCTGTTGAAACCTGCACAAGTGGTTGCGTCTGGAGGCAGGCACTGCACGCTCCCACAGAAACAGCCATAGCAACTCAGCTCTCAGATGTGGGTGAGTGAATCCTTTCCCTGGTGAGCATGTACTTGGTTATGAATGAGTGGTATGGGATGGAAGGACTTAAGGATTTACACTGTTGTGTGCTAGAAATGACACTTGCTGAATTTGGATATCTCAAAGAAAATGGAAATCTCTATCAGAAACTATTGTGTATAAAAGGATTACAGGTTGGGTTTGGCTGTGAGCCATTTGTGTGTATAGCCATACTGTGCATTCACCTTCAAACTTTTTTTTGATGCTAGTTCGAGGGATTCATTTTTTTTTTTAGTATTTTATAATTTTTTTTTAGGTAATAAGAGTATAATCAGGAGTTCACTCATGATGAGCTTGTCAAAGTTGGCTAATAACAGAGGATCAGCTATAAGCATGATGAATGAAGATTGAAATCCTCTGTTCTTAGGACCTACATCCAGGAAAGCTAAACTGCCTTGTGTGCTGTTATTCTGCTGCTAGCCAAAGCTTTTAGTTTTCATCCTGTTTTAAATTTTCTTGCCGTGTTACTGACTCATAAGTTGCAAATATGCAAAAATGTGTAAAAAAATTTTATGCAGAAATGCGTAAAATAGGAAATACTTAAGTTTGAAAGAAGTCAGTTGAATGTGACTACTGTCTCACATACGACTGTCTCACATCTGACTATATGTCACTGCTTCAATGCAGAAATTGAGAGTAAAGGTTCTTGAGGCGCATACTTGAACTCAGACCTCCTGCTGCTCTTTTCCACTATAGCCTGGAGGGCTCTAACCTCAAGGGTCCCTGTCATCAGGGGTGCCTGACTACCAAAGGCCATGATTGAGGTCTGTTACAGCTGTCAGCTCAGGCGTATTTTTACCCGGTAGCTGCTATCTTACTCAAACTTAAAGAAAAAAAAAAAAAAAAAAAAGAGAAACTCAAAAAGTTAGTGTGTACACTTTTAATGCAAGGAAAATATACACTGCATAAAATGGAAAGTAAAAATATAAAACCTTAAGAATCTGCTTCAAAGCTTTCCTAGTTATTTCAAGGGAGTGGGTTAGGCCTAATGTGATAAGGCTGTGGAATTCAAAACTCTACCAAGACAAATAATTCAGTAACAGCAAAGGTTTTTGTGTGACATGTAAATTTGGAAGCAGTTTCGGCTTCCTCTCCTGTATTTATTGAGGTTTACATCAGAAACATTGTATCAGCATTGCCAAATGTGTGTCTCCCTGAAGAGCTGTTTTCTAACAACAGCTTGTTTGGCAAAAAAATGCATCCATTTCCCATTAGCGGGAGTTATTTCTGTTCTTCTCAGATGTGGTTTTGGTCTTGCTTGTCATACATAATGTGTTACAGTAAGTGTAACATCTCACATTGTCAATGCTCATTTTGAACAAAGCTCTTGGTCTTGCAGAAGAACTGGTAACTACAACAGCTGAAAAATACTGGACACTCTTCAGTAAAATCAAACTTCTTAGCAAATGCACCACACTGGGGACTAATGTGATGTGGAAGGGTCTGGAAAGATGTACTGAGGCAGGTATTCACCAGTTTTGGTCACTTTGGAACCATCCAGTTTTTCTGGATTTTGCAGAATTTGGTGACTCTATGAAAAATTTATTCTAATAGAATATTAGAAATTACGAAATGTGTACTTAAGAGGTAGGTTGAAGTTCTACCAGTACAAGCACTACCTTCGAAGTTGGGAAAGGCAGCAGAAACTCTAAATAGCCAGGGGGCAATTTTACTCAGGTTTATTTGAAATAGTTGCTACAGTTATCCTTGTTCACAGTTAAAAGTTATGTAAGAAGGCCTGAAGCTGTGATAAGGAAAGCCTTAAAAAATACTAGCTCTGTAAACATGACTCCTTCCTTTCTCCGGAGATGTGAGTCCCTCGATTGCCTGCCAAATAAAACTGTCTTGTTATAAGGGGGAATTTTTGTGATTAGGGCAAGGAATTTCCACCATGAACAGGAGCTCTGGGCAGTGCATTTTTAAGTACTATTCACTGTAGTTGTTTAAAATAAACTTCCAAAGTAAAATACTTTCTGCTTCCTGCCCCCTCTACCCCCCCCCCCCCCCCCCCCCCCTTTTTTTTTTTTCTCTTTTTTTTTCTACACAAAAAAAAAGTCACGTGAAAAAAGGGGGAG
>JANHGN010019695.1:138088-159483 GCA_024605025.1 Megaceryle maxima | reverse complement strand
ACAAGACCGGCCCCCAAACTGAGCCCTGAGGGACACCACTGGTGACCAGCAGTCAGCTGGATTTCACCCCATTAATCTCAACCCACAGGATGCTGTTTTTTTCTCCCAATTCTCTTTCCCATTCCACTGTGGAGAGAGGGGTAGGCATGAGTGAGAGGTGACACAACGCTCAGCTCCTGTCTGGGTCTAAACCACAAGAAATGGATTAAAAAAAAAAAAAAATAAATCCATACCCACAGCCTGATCTGAAGGCATCAACTGGGAAAATATGATGAACAATTAAAATACAATTTTGAAAACAGTTTATGAAGAGTCAAAGCAACTGCTAGGAATAAATCCTGGTGAAAACTGCCAAGATCTTAAATTTCTTTAATGTGTGGTTTCTTCTGCCTTGTAAAGACCTAATTTTCATCCTGTTCTGTTTGAGGACGCAGCATTGATTTTGTTGGTACAGCTACAGATTCAGACCCTGAGTTATTGATATGTTTTTAAAATACAGGATACACTGTAGTGTAAACTAAGCCACAAAGGAGTTTCTTCTCCTCAAACATACTTCTTTCTCCCCAGAGCTCAGCATTTCCATAATACAGATTTAGCTCACCCTGGTAGGCATCATGTCCGGCTCAAATCCGTAGTAGCTGTGTAGGGATCAAAGCCTTCACCTCCTTATTCTTGTGCCTATAGTTTTTGAGATTAGTTCTCAAGAGACCTTTTGTTTGCTCAGATTATACCTAACACAGACACAGTTCTTTCTATGTCTTCATCTATATTTGTGAAGCTTTGATACTCGCTTATATTTTAATTGATTTTTCTTTGTTATTGCTGCTGTATATATTTTATCTTCTTGAATATAAATGAGGTTTATTTCTAAGATCTAGGTTATTGCCATAAGCTGTTCTAAGGAAATGTAAACTATTCTTTCTACTGTAAGACTCTGGGAATTATCTAAACCCAAATTCAATATGTGTTTTTCCTCAGAAGAATAACCACAAGTTCTGTAGTGTAGCCTAAAACTGGGAAATTGGGGGTTGAGTGGGTGAACACATGCAAATTTGAAACTAAGATTCCAGAACTACCTTAAACTTTGTTTTCAGAGATCAAATTACCTCTATGAAGTTACATTTTTGCCTAGAAAGTCAAGAGGAATCTTATTATTTTCCTTTCAGCTCAAAGTAGTTGTATTACAATTGGATGTACAATGGAATTTGAAGCAGAATTTGAAAGATAAACATTGGACATGGCTCTGTAATCAAAATCATATTGTTTGGGGAACATTACAGACTTTAAATGTGACAACACGTATTTGTTTGCAGTTTATCATGACAAGACCTCTGCATTGTACAACTGCAGATAGACCATGCACTGGAGTGTATGTCTAAATTACATAAGAGATAAACAGAACACAAGAGAATACTATGATATGCAGATATGCACTGTAATACATAAAAATTTCCAAATATAAGTACTTCATTCTCTAATATTCTTTGGTTTTCTTGGAGAAGGATGACTGAGAGGCCAAAGCAGTGCAATACTTAAAATTGGATTCTTTAAAATGGTTCCAGTGAGAAGAAATTGTTCAACTGCAAAATACTTGTGATGGCAACAGTATGCATTGATGTGCATGAAAGAAAAAAAGCCACCACAAATTTTTGAGCAGAAATATGAAAATCAGGGCATGATTACTTTAAGCTAAATCCTTTCAAATAAAAACAAATACTCAGTGAAGTAACTATGAAGCTGGAACCAAGAAAAGCACAACTGCTTTGAGGATAGTAATGAGACTATCAAATAGTGATAGGAACTCTCTGAAAGAATCTGCTTGCACTTTGTGATCAGTCACATAGTATTTCTCTCCTTAAGAACTTCTTCTAGTCCTAATTTTTCTTCAGATGAAACCACTGCATATAACTGATGTCACAGAAGTGTCAAGGAGTGATTGCCATAGAGTCATTCAAAAGATAGCCAGAATAGACCTTGCAAGATCTATGCATAAGCATTATAGACAGATCTTTGCTTAAAGTGGTCTCAAGAAACTTTTGGTGATGTAGCTACCTTCTCCAGCAGTCCTTTCTTGTCCACCTAGTGGCCCTGAGCCCATTAACTAGCCTCAGCCAGGTAACCAGCTTATCTAAAAGAGAGAAGGCAGAACAGAGCTACAAATGAAGTATAAAATAAAAATCTTGCCTTCCCACTAGATATTTACTTTTCAGACATGCTGTATATTGGTTTTCCAGTTTCAAGTCTTGCCAGCTCTGATAAAGTTGCTACTTACAGTTTTTCAGATGGTCTTTTTTTCTAACATTTCTCATTTTTCCCTCTTACAGCTCCCTTGCAGATGCACTGAATGATAATGTTATACAACTCAGCCTGGAGAACTCTCATGAAAATCAATTTGACTAATGCACACACAGCATAAAAAGAGATATTTAACTGTGGAGAGGATGATTTTTCCCCTGGACTGAAGAACAAGAGCAATCATTTTAGCTGGAGTTTCTGTATGGAAGTTGGAGAGAAGTGATAGCTTCCCCATGGATTAACATTTCCTGACTTTGCTCTTCACACAAAGGTTACAACTACTTATGTTATATGCAAGCTATGCATAATAATTAGAAACAGGGCACACTGTCTAAATCATCATACTTGTTAGCATTTCAATGCAGATATCATTTTAATCCTTGAATTTCTAAAGTCAACAGTAGCTGCTTAAGAGTTGTCATTGAAATCTTTAACTTCCCTCCTCTTCATACTGCATCTGTGTGCACACATCTTTCATTGATTATGGTTTGGCATTTGTGCTAGACCTTTGTAAGCTTGCACTATATGCACATGAGAACTTCTACTGGCAACCTAGTACATGTTATACAAGAGAGAAGTTATATTTGAATGAAAAGTATGGAAGTTACTTAAGAGCCTATTCAGTGGGATTATACAGAATAATAAAGGTCATCTGTGATACATACTATTATGTTAACATGCAAAAGGATGTGTAGTAGTAGATTATGGGAAGGGCTTATTTATTATAAAAGCAGGTCATGCTTTAGGGATAAAATTCAGAGAGCAACAGAGACAGTGACAGTGGATTATTGTAGGCTTATAAGAAAAAAAACAATTTCATATCAGACAAAATAATCATTTTTAAACTGGTGTCAGAACCCCAAATCCTCATATAGCAAATAAAAATACCCAAGGAGCTGTAGAAGGAAGCTTTCATAAGGGCTCTAAACTGGTGTGGTTGTTTCCATCAGCAGGTTTCTTGGTAGTAAATTTATCCATCCATACTAAACTCAACCTGAAAAGTCCTCACAGTGACTTTTGCCATCATGCACTAAGAATATAAGTAATTTCTGTGATGTACCATAATAAGTAACAATTAACTAAATCAGGACATTCTCTGATAATCAAAAATAAGCATTTGGGTAATTTTTTTACCATTATTGCTTCCATCACCATTCTTCCAGATTTTCTGTGGTTTGGAAAAGGAAGGGGGAAGAATTTCTCTTCTCTGCAGTTTCCTTAAGGAAGGTGATGAGTGTTACAAGGTACTTAAGGTCTTGTACAAGTCAGTTCTGAAACACAGTTCATGCATTACTTATGAGATTCTGCTGAAATGTAAATTTGAGCAGTTTTTGTTTGTTCCCTTGGTCTTAAATGAAACAACATTTACTAAGTCCAAGGAATCATTTTCAGAGTTCAAATTCTAAAGAGAAATGTGTGGTATGGTAAAAATTATTAATAAAAAATAAATACATGTCCAGGCAAATAAAGCTTCAGCACTATAAAACTTCACATTTGTCTGTATTAATGTTTAATGAATTTGTAAAAAGCAGTCCTGCTTTGCAGAGTATAGCCACAGAAGTGTCCTGCAACCTACCAGCACTTACGATCACAGCATGAGTCCAAAGAGGATTGTCAGAAACACATCATCCATGTCTGACAGATCAGAGGAACTGTAGAGAGTATATTCAAGTCCTATTATAGTTACTAACAGGAAAGTGAATGCAAAAATATTTCTGGGTTAGCTATAAAATTAGCTACTTATGATTTGATTGGCTTAAGCACACTTAGGAAATTAACAGTAGGTGTTGGAGCTTGCTAAAATCATCAGTTATGACCTACAGAAACAAACAGCACCACAGGGACCTAAAAAAAATAATGCTAATCCTAAAGTTTTGTAAATTGTATGTCTTTCCGTTATAATAAAACAAAAGCATGCCTTGAAAGACTCTGATGTGCTCTACCATTATCAGTTTCCATCCATGCTCTTGAGAGCAAAGCATAGCCCATAGTTCCTTAGGCATCTTTTAAAAATGCCTAATAATTTATCTGGAATACTTTCTTCCATCTTTGAGTTAGTAAGATGTGTAACATCTTAAAACAGTATGAATTTAGAACACAGGCAAGATGTATTTCTTCTAGCATTTATTCAGATGGTTTTGGCACGGGGTTATTTCAATGCTATTGCTGCTGTTCTTGCAGTTTTTCCAGGTAGGAGCACCATGATCTGCCAGTGCAATAGAAAATATTTCCAACTATATTTACAAAATCATTTCAGTTTCAACTGAAAAAGACTTTTAAAATGTTATTTAAATATGTAAAGGTTATAATCAAAGCACTGAATTGAGTCATTGCACAGAATTTTAAAGATATGTTAATATTTGCAGTAAATGTAATGCCAAATAAATATGTTAGATTCAGACACTTTGTAGAAATGTAATCTCAAGTTATTCTCCCTTGAAAGGTAAACAAGGGAAAGGGAATATAAACATAGTCTCAAGTTTATTAGACATACACACACGTGACTAGTTACAGTCTGAACCCGAGACAAATTCTTTGTTATTGAACAAAAGTTTAATCCTGCAAACTTCTCAGGGAAATAGCTTTAAACAGGTGAAAATAAAATTAACAGTGAAGTGAAAGGATATGAAAAGCCATTTGAGGCAGCAGTACAAACAAAAAAGAGTCAAAATAAAATAAGTTTCCAACCTGAATAAATCTTCCTGTGAAATACTAAAACAAAAAAAGGGTAAGAGGAAGATACTAAAGAGATCTGAAATAAGTGCACTAGAAAACTCAGTACAATAAAATTCAAGCCAGCCTCTTGGGGAAAGACTAAAAATAGAATTGCATACTATATTAGAAGTATTTTGTAGAAACTCTATCTTGTTCAAAAATAAAGCAATTTAGCTTATCTTCCAGATGCAATATTCTACAGTTTAATTTGGTAAGCTAAGTATTGGTTTTGATCTTTTAGCTGTTTTCTGTCTAATTAACTTTAATTGTACTGTTTAATTGACACTCAGCAAATTCCATGAGTTACTGTGCCAACAACAGGTCTTCACTATGTAAAAAGGCTCAAAAATATCTTGAAGTCAGAACAACCAGTTCAAATACTATTCAGAGACTCTCAAAATACTTAAGAAGATATTCTAAAATGGCCACAAACCTTTTCTATCAAAGGAGGAGTCCAGAATGACTTACAATCCATGTAATTAATGGCTGCACACTAGAGAGGCAGGACCTAGCACCACCACATCTCCAGAACTGTTTATGATTTAACAGTAATTTGTAAGATAAGGTTTCCTAGATATACATCACATGATTAGGAATGGACTTTCCTGTGTGGAATTCACTGTGTGTTTACAGCGATTTGGTCTTAGAGGGGGATTTTCCAAAGTGTGCAGCATAGTGAGGCCAAGGGACCAAGTAGTTGTTGAATGTTTACAAAAGATATGGTGAAGTCAGTCAGACCAAGATTTTATCCTATCAGATTCCCTAGGATTATAGTGTCAGTAAGGATAAATTCCCACTTACAGGACAGAGTGAGAGTTCACCTACTGGAATATCACAACCTTTACCATTAATTTGATAGCAAGGAGAAGTTAAGCTGAGGACTCTGGTTTCGTAAGATAGTTTACATCAGAGAATTAAACATGCATGGGTGTCTTTGTGCTGGCTTTAATATCACAGAATCCTAGAATACCTTGAGTTGCAAGGCACCTCTAAAGATCATCTAGTCCAACCCTCTTGTTGTAAGCAGGGACATCCTTAACTAGATCAGGTTACTCAGATATGCACAGTAATACAGCAACGGAGCTGCAGTGACAGACTGGCAACCACATACAATCAACCCCCAGAGAGTTTGATTTTTAGCTACCCATGTTCTTGCATATGTAGTGGAGAGATACAAGTATATTTATTCTTAGTATGTTACTATCACACCTACATTTTACTTCGTAGTTAGAACTTTAGGGGGTAGCTCTCAGGCTAATTATACTGGGAAACTTCCCAGGAAAACGTCTTTCAACCTTTTCATCTTCTCTCCTATTCCTCTCTGCCATATTCACCTCTCACCCTCCTAAAGTCTTTTCCTTCATATCAAAAGTTTACTGTTACTTTGAAGCAGTAGGATTCAAGGACAAGGGAGAACTGTCTCTATCAGGGACCGTGTTGAAAAAGTTCCTGAGGATACAGCAGAAAGGGAAGAAACATGAATTGCTGCAATCCAAGATGAAGAAGTTGGAGATTGGGACAGAAGGATTTTTTGGACAAGCCAGTGGAAAGGGGGGTGAGGTATACATATATTTACGTACATATCTGAGGGGCAAAAGGAAGTAAGATAGTAGAAAGTTTCTGCCATGTACTGCATTAGGCTCTTCATTAAATCCCTGCTTTGCCTCCTTTCAGTCACCTTCTTGGTACCATTTCAAAAGACAACCCAGGCTTAAATAAAAGAGTAATAGAAAATATCTGCAAAGCTCTTCAGAGTGAGTATAATAGGCAACAACTTTTTGGAATGAAAGAGAGAGAATGTTAATATGTTGAGGTATTTCATCCATTTAAAACCTTTCTTCCTTTTATCAAGTACGTTTTAATTTTTATAAGTTCCTAGAGATAGAAAGAGGCCTCTTTAATTATAAATGTGAAAGAATAAATACAAATCTTTAGCTCACAACACTGCGGTTTAGATTAAGAAGAAATGTGATTTAGAATATTCCTTTATTGTGCATCAGTTTTTAGTAACCGAAAGTCAAAGCCACTGAAGACTGAAAGAAAAATGTAACCAGCTTGGCTTTGAGACACTTCTCCCAGACAAAAACACAACATACAGATGTCCTAGAACGCATCTGGAAGGAACACTGTGTGCTCTATTACATATTTCTGCAGGTAAAAAATGTTCAGGGTTTTTTTGTGGTTTGGTTTGTTTTGTTTTTGTTTGGGTTTTGTTTTGTTTTTTGCTTTTTCTGATTACAGTTTGCAAAACCTGCTCATTGCAATCCTATAAATATTCCTTTAAATCAGAAGGAAATATACTTGCAAATATCCAGGCTGATGCTCCATGTTTGAAGACTCTCAGAAGAGAGGAAAATTTCTTTTCATTACTACAGGGATCATTAACAAAGATGAGAGGGCACTGCAGTAATAAAGCCCTAGTTGTGTCTCCAAATACACACGGGCAATTCCAACACTGCAACATCAATAGTCCAGGTTTCACCCATAAATGAAAGCAGCAAGCCAAAGATTACATTTCAGTGATATGAACAGGACTGAAGCTCTGCCAGTCATCTCGCCATCTGGCCTTGGATTGAGCAAGGAAATACAGTCTGGAGCACAAGCTATTTCCACTAGTCACAAAAGCAACATCTTCTCCTAGATCCTGTACAGTGGTAAATGTTAAATGGTAAATGGTAAACCATTTAAACAAAATAAATGTATGAATCATAGCTGAGGATAGGGAGTGGAACTGGTACCTTTGTACCTTCATCTCTGAAAAGCAGCAACCCTGGTTTCTCTAAACCACTTAGCCTTGAAATAAAGAAGAAACTCAAAAAGGTAAGCCAAAGATCAACTGCTCAGTGATACCAATTCAAAGTGATTCCACCAGTTTTTCAGCAGACTGAGTATTGACTGTGCATATCTGTAAGTCGACATCAGCAACAGCAACGTGAAATGTCTGTGTTTTGCTGAGATATAACAGAGGGAATAAGGGTTGAGTAATAGGGGCAAGGAAAGCAGAGAGAGAATTCAAATTATTCATAATCCTGATCGTGCATATCATGCAAGGATCCTGCACATTTTTGCAGCTTTCTTCTAATTCTACACAGTTTCATCTTTGGCGGAGGGAAGAAAAAGAGCACAACTCTATCGTAGCCACAGAGAAATCCTTTAAGTTTGAATCATGTTCAAAAAGCAAGCAAGAAATCCAGAGATGCAGGCAGATCAGAAATTAAAAGCTATGCTATTAATCTCTCCTTACATAAGCAACACATCAATTAACAATTTGAGGGTGAGAGTTCTTGCCCAATTCCACTCACCACAGCCTGACACATGAAATAAAAAGAGATGGAGGGACCAGAATACCCAGTTAGAAACAAAACTGAGAGACCACACCATCAAAAAGGTCTTTTCTGCTTGGGGACAAAAGTGGTAACAATCATTATCCCCTCTGAATTTATCAACTGCAAGTCTTCCTTCCATTGGATTCTCTCCACAAACTTCAGGTTACATCACTGCATATGTTATAGTGGCCAAGTCTCTTTTCACAATCAGGAGGGCAGGAAACATGATACCCAAGGATTCAAGTCTAACTGAATTCATATTACTGCCAGGTTTAAAAACAAAACACACACACACACAAAAACACCCAAACAAAAACAAAACCAAAAAACATCTTAGTCCTAAGCCTTATATATAACCTTACCAAGTGGGTTGCTAAACTTTAAGATTTTGTAACAGGAATTTTGTCCTTCTGAACACATGTAAAGCCTGTTATGTAAGGATCGTGGGATAATTCAGCTTGGAAGGGACCTCAGGAGGTCTCCAGTCCAACAACCTGTTCAAAGCAGGGTCAGCTCTAAGATCAGACTCCTAGAGCCTGGCTCCATCATATTGTTGACCTCTTTGTATGCACTGGGAGCCGTTGTTAGGTGTCCCCAAAGCTGTCTCTTCCCCAGGCTAAACAAACCTGGTTCCCTCAATCTCTCTCCACAGGGTCAGCGCTCCAGCCCCCTTACCATCTTTAAAGTAGTTGAACGTGAGCTTCTAGACAGAAATTCATTCATGCAGTAGCAATTTATGGAAGAAATACAACAGAATGGTTAGAAATGAGGTAAGATACACATTTTTATAGCAGTGCTAAGACCTATACTGATGCAGTCAAATATTCAACTGCTATATTGAAGAATATAGGACATAATTCATAAAATTACAGAAAAATTAAAATTGCAAGGAGGTAATCTAGTCCAACCTCCTTCCCAAGCAAGGTCAGCTATGAAATCTGGGTTTTGATTCTTCAGTCATAGATTATCGCTGGCAGCAGCTAAAGAATTCAACCTTATTTAAAAAAAAATTTTTAAAAATCCATTTCTTGCTCAACTCACATTTCATTATAGGATTTTAAGAAATTAAAATATTTCATCATGAACGTGGGAATTGTAAGGCAAGAGGGAGGGGAAGCCATCTGTAGTAGAACACACTGCTCTTATTTACATTCATCTCATCAGTTTGTTTACAGTGAACCCTCCGGAACCTCTCCTTGCTAGATAGGATGCCTTCCTTTTGTGTTAAGCAGGCTTATGCTTAAAGTCAGAATGAGCAGATGGAAAGAAAAGTTTTAACAACAAGAGTGCTCTTCCATTGTACTTACGATGACAAAACAGTACAAAGTGTCAGCAGTAGGCAGAGTCTTGTGCCATCTACAATATTAAGTATATTGCTGGTTTTCTTAAATCCAGAGTAGGCTGTTTCTGAGCAACTTGAAACATGCAGAAAAGATTTTAAAAAACCCCTAGTCGACTGAGGACAAAATTGAAAGCAAGTCTTTCATTCCACGTCCTATCCTTTTGCATATAATAAATAAAAAGTGGAAATAAACTTACAGCCTTGGTTCAGAGGTAGTACACAAGTACAATTCATCTCCCTCTCCACTTGCTGTTTTTCAGTAAGGGTCACTTTAGGCACAGACAGGAGAGGAAACAAATGCCTCCAACAGGCAATTACAACCTGCTTCTAGCTGACCTCCTCAGTGTTACATTCATACGCAACAGTTTGCACACCAGTTTCTAGGTTCTGCTTCTAGATCTTCCTGAACTCCAGAGACTGCTGGAGGACTCCTGGGAATGCTCTGCGGAGCATCACTGTTCCTGCTGCTGCCAGGAAAGGACAGCTACAGGAGGCTGCAGCTTCTAGCAAGATGTGACAGCTCTTCTTGATCAAAGTTTGTTCCAGCCCTAACCAGGAGATTCGGAAGGGCCAAGCACTCTTTCAGCAAGTACTCAAGAGAGGCAGTTTTTGCATAAGGGGGCCAAAAAAAAAAAATCTTTGTATGTGCCTGTGCAGTGGCAGGGACACAACATAGGACAAAATCCCCACCAGTGACTGGGGTAACTAGTCCTAGCACCCTCTTTGATGACAATACAACAAGGCACAAGCCAATCAAGGGTGTTGTGGGTGTGCATTGAAGATGACTTCTTTACAAAAGTGACTGATCATCCAGCAAAGAGAGATGCTCTGTTAGACCTTATACTTAGAAACAAGGAAGAGATGATTGAAGGTATGAATGTTGGGAGCAGCCTCAACTGCCATGACTACAAGATGTGGAGCTCAGGATCCATGCAGAAGAGAACAAGTCAAAGATGAAGATCACAGCCCTGGAATTCAAGAGAGCAGAAATTCTTTATCTGGGAAGGACTAGCCCCATGCACCAGCACAGGCTGAGAGCTAAACTGGCTTGAAAGCAGTTCTGCAGAAATGGACTCTGCAAAGCAGGGAGTGAACAAGTTGACCATGAGCCAGCAATGCGCCCTTGTGGCAGCCAGCAGCCTCCTGGTTTGTATCAGGGTGTTGCCACCAGGCTGAGAGAGGTAATTCTTCTCCTTCACTCAGCACTGGTGAAGCTACTGAGTGCTGTGTCCAGCCCTGGAATCCCAAATACAAGAGAGACATGGAAGGCACGGACATACTGAAGCAAGTCCATTTAAGGTCAATGATGACAATTAAAGGACGGGAGCATCTCTCCTATAACAAAGGGCTGAGAGAGATGGGACTTTTCAACCTGGAGAAAAGGCGGCTCACACCTGATGGTATGAGTAAAGAATGTGGAGATAGACACTTCTCAGTGATAACAGCCACACATTCAAATACGTGAAGTAACATTCAACCATCAGAAGAAAAGAAAGGAAAAAAAAGCACCACATTTTTACTGTGAGGGAGATTGGAACAGGTTGCCCGGAGAGGTTGTAGAGTCTTGGTCCTTGGAGATATTAAAAATCAGATTTGACACAGCCCTGAGTAAACTGCTCTAACTGACCCTATTTGGAGCGGGGGGGCTGGGCTGGACAATCTTCAGATGTCCCCTCCCACCTCAATGAGTCTGTGGTTTTGTGATCAGTTTGGTTGCTTTTCCAAAAAGTGCAGGGACCTTTCATCATGTCATGTGTACACTTGCGGTCACTTGATGGGAACACTCATCTGTTTTAGTTCTATTACAAGAGTGCATTCACATCCATAACAGAAGAGGATCATGACCTATAAGCCCTGGAGTACTGTAGGAACACATGTATGCCACACTGTGCTGGCAACATTGGGAACTGCTGATGGAGTAGATTATTTTTGTTATCGCTTAAGCTTTTTAACTGAGATGTTATAATTAGCTACAGATTCAAAGCTCTATTTGCCGGTAGTGGAACTTGCAGGAAGAATTACTCTGATTTACAGTAATTTGCCACTAAGGATTTCAAACTTCACAAAAATAAAAAAATCTAATGAGTTAGTAATATAACAGTGGAAAGTAGGAAACTCCCCAGGAAGGTTTTCTGTGTTGAAATATTTTTGCAATATTTTTCTGTCCTTTCTCCACTCTTGATTACATACAAGACTGTACTTGCTAACAAAAGAATTAGGAAGGTTGAAAATATATTCACTAGAACCAGAGATGGACAAAAATGACTGTCTAGTTTGCAAAATATTTATATTTTTTCCAATTATTTTATTTCACACTGGTTTGAACTAGAAATCAGTCCCCTAGAAAGCTCCAAATAAAGAAAATCCCACTTCAGACTTACCAATTGACTCTGGCATCTGCAAAGGAAAGCAGAGATGGAAGTTCACTCTGCTGCTCTAAATTAAACTAAGCAGGAACTTGATGTTTGGTTTCCAGAATCCTATTCAATGTTTTATGGGCTAATTGAGGGGAGTATGTTAACTGAAAAAAAAAAAAAAAATTTACTATGGGGCTAGTATGACTTTACTATCCCTTTACAATGTCAAGCACTACAATAAATCAGTTAGAAGGTCTTCACACTTTACCTTCTTAGTAGCCAATAACCATTAGAATTTTTTAACATTCTATGGAAAGCAGAAAAACAAGCAAAAAAGAAGTAGAAATCTAAAGGGAGGTATTTCCAGGTGGGGGTTGGTTTGTTTTATGAGGTAATCTTTTGCACAATCAAGCACATTGGTTGCAGAGGATGATTACAATATTGCTGAAAGTCCTTTTTAAGGGAGCAAGCCATTCTGTGGGATGAATTAGGCTGATTTTAAAAACAAAAAAAAGAACAAGACAAGAAATACCTACAAAATAAGAAAGTTTGAACATATAATACTTCTTTGTGAGTCTTATAACACCATGTGTACAGTTATGTGATATATATACACACATACCTGCACACATACAGAATGACATGCAATATCACACCGCTGTTTGCATAAGCACACCAAAGCTAGCTTTAAACTAGCTAGATAATGGTTGCTGTTGGCATATTCACAGCAGCTCAGTGCAGACTGGAAGACCTACTTGAGAAGCTTACTCAAGAGCTATGCTTCCAAAGCAATACTAATAACTATATTTGAAATAAAAAGTCTAAAACTAGCCTCATATATTGGCACAAGGCATAGTTAATTCACTATCACTGGAATGGTATTCTCTCACACCTCAATCATCGACATACAAACAAAGAAAGAGAGCAGACTACAGAGCCTGTAAGACAGACATGAATTTCAGATAGCTGAGGCCCATTAACCAAAATATCCTCTACAATTCCCTTCTTACTCTGTCTGATCAGTCTCTGTCTCTCTCCCAACTCCAGGTTACCCAAAGCCCAGAAATATCTTGAGGGATACCAGGATGTGGCTGGAGCTGTGAAATTCAAGCTCTTCAATCTAGCTTTCCTCCAGAAATTGTTTCTAATTGTTTCAACCACTGTGTTGTTTAATCACCAATTAGACCTCATTTCTCATCTGCTAAGTTCAACCTATTGATTTCCAGTCGCATACTCTTGTTTACTGTAAAGATGTGCCTCCTCTCTGCTCAGAGAAAACAGGCAGGTGTGGGCCCCACTTGTACCCCAAAGCAGCTAGCTGTGAGCCTGCTCCAGCTCAGCACCCGGCAGCCCCATTAACACACAGCTCTGCCCATGCCTAGGTGGGGAGCAAGGAGCAAGACATTTTATTGCAGGCGAAGCTGCACACTAAGACGTCTGAAAGCTTCAGGCTGAAGTTGGCTCAGAGCAGGCATCTGTCTATGCAGATACTATGACCAAAAGCAGCCCTTGGGTCGTGCCTGCAGAGCTTTCTGTTCGCATTAGTTTTCTAACTTTTTCAGATTTTTCTTAGAATAATTTTATATAACGGGTTGGGACTGTACTTGAGGTAGGTACTGCTACATAACCCTTTATGTAGGGGCTGTATAGAGGCCTCTGTACAGCATAAATAGCAAATTAAAAGCAACACTCATCCCTCAGTGACTGGCTATTAGCTGTTTGGGGGTGAACATATTTTTAGTACTACCTCAGTATTTCTGATGCTGAGACATCTTCCTGACAAAGTTTTATTAAAATCATTTTTTCCATGAAATGTCTCAGCTTCAACAAAATAGCATTTTCTGGAGAAAAAAAATAATTAATAATAGTGCATCCCATAATGCTGAACAGTTCTACCAGCTTCTTAAAATAAGCAAAAGCATTGGTTTCAGAAACAGTAAAGTGCAGTCATATGCATAGTAGAGGCAGGAAAAAAAGCTCAGTAAAAACATAGCACACAAATGAAACTCAAAAGTTTGCATTTATTATCTGGCTATTTTATATGCTAACCAGTATAAATATATTGTTGCAAGACATCAACTCATCTTAAGTATTGTAGTGTACACTTTCCTATTGCACAGAACTGAATGGCTCGTTCTTATCTACCTTTTCACAGTTTATATAGCTTATTGATACTATAAAAATCAAAATCTTAGCAAAAGGATGGTCTGTCATTTTGTAGAAATAAATGTATAACTAAGTCAGGCTTCTATTCGTTTATCTGCATGTATCAAATTAATCTGATTACTTCTAAGATTTCCTAAACTATTTGGCAGGAAAAAAAAAAAAAACTGTTAGAATGAGGAGCTACAATTATTATGTCTTTCTATGGTGCTTAACAAGACAAATCATTAAAGAATTCAAAGACTTTAGCAAACATATATTCTTGGCAGGAAAACAGACATTAACATGGCAGCAGAAGCAGTTTCTCATGCTCAGGAAACACTCTAGAGGACTCTTCTGGAAGAGAACTTTAGTTCTGAATGGGCTTAAGTCAGATAAAACTAGTTGAAAGGAATAAAACAAACAAGAATGTTAGAGAATAGAAATTTCAACAGTTCCTACGAAGAAAAAAAAATTGCAAACCTACCATCACAGATAGCTTAGAGACAGAGGCTGATTAAGGAAAAAATATAGCATCTGATCCTGTATTTGGCTAGATGCTGAAAAGCAAAGTCCATTTATTTAGAAGAACAAGACAACAATGATACAATCTGTTTAGAACAAGAATGTAATTTTCAGTTGCATGTCCACTTTCAGCATGTGCAGTTGCTGGGGGAAAAACTGGAATCGAATCACACTTGCTGCTAAATACATATTTAATTGCTTATGGTTTTTTTATATTTTGTTTTGCACCAGACTGTTTACTCTGCTCATGATGATGTGGAATTAGTGTTGCAGGTTTCCGCTTCCCTTCAATACAGTCTTCAAGTGCCCCCTAGTGCACACTTCAGGAAGCAGCCCAGCCTCACAAAGCACTGTCAGAGTAAGCACAGCGAATATTCTGGCAGGTTTTATTTCATGTGAAAACATTTCATTCTCTCCCTCCAGTCGATTTCATCAGACTTCCGTGGCTGAAGTGGGTTCTGCATCTCTGAGAATGTGAGTTAGTAAAAGTGAAGCCAGTGAGGTCCTAGATTGGTGTAACATAAGTAGCACTAGCCCATTCTAGCCTTCTTACCTAGGCAGCTGTGACTGAGGTCTTTTTACAGAGGCTGCAGCACTCCAGTATCAACTCTGGGCACCAGCTCCGACCCACCAGGATGCTCACAGTGCCATCAGCCCAACACAGTGGGCCCAGATGCTGCCTAGGGGCCATCAGCAGCCCTGCAGTGGACATCCAGACTCCAGACTTTCTTTCTTCTACTCAGCGAGAAATAATGAGACCCTATAACCCTATTTAGATTTGAGAAAAGAAATCTTAAGGAATAGATTTACTTCTTCTGAGGCTTTGGAACAGAGTGTCAGGGCTTGATATCCATCCATAGAGTTACAGCTGGCTGCATCAAAGTAAGCAGCTACAGCAATAGATATTGCTGAAAACTGCAGTTATTTAACCACATGCAGACAAAGCATTTTACATCATCATAACAGTTCATGTTTTCCTCGGGGGTGAACAAATCACCAGTGCTCTGTGACACAGTGAAAGGAAAAGAAGGATTATTCCTTTTTAATCACAAAAATAAATAGATATTACTTACCCAAAAGCCTGTCAACAATTACATGGAAAAAAAAAAAGAAATTACCTAAGCTTTTGGCTACCTGACTTTATTTGAATGACAGATTTCTCCCTCCCTTCCAAAACAAGGTACATCCGAACTGAGCTCTGCTTTTCACTACCTGATTATCTTAACACTGCAGTGGTATGAAAGAGTTTGTTTCTCAGATGCCTGAATATTACTTCTGATGTACAGGGATCTACCTGTCTTTTGTGATATGTTGTGATAAGCTAATTTCTTTTGCAGAGCTTTCCTGGAAAGAAATTGTACCACAGTATGGAAGTCAAACGGAAATAAACCATTGCAACATTTTCAGCTGCACAATTGAAAAAAGAAAAAAAGAATAAAATAAAATAAAATTGAGTCATTTAGTCATCACTATCACATATAAACCCCAAAACAATTGAGGATCAATAAATGTATCCATCTGGAAAATCTCAGTGATAAAATGTCCTTATAATTAGGGCAGTATCATCTGTGGCATGGTTTCTAACTGCTTTCCCCATTCCTCCCCCACAGAAATCATTTCAATCTTGCCTGCTCAGATATTCAGCATTTATACTGATGAGAAGAATATAAACTCCTAAATAGAAAACACTGCAAATACATATCAAGAACATTTTAATTCCTCTCAGATTTCTCTTCTCTTTGGAATTAAATCAGCATTCATATTATGACTCTACATTTTGGGGCTTTATTAATTTGTGTCTAGTTACTTAGAGAGCTATTTTGGCTTCACATTATTCCTACTTGGGTTCTGTTAAAAGATCTTCAACAGCTGTTCCAGATCAGCATAAGAATTGATTTTGCATCCATTTTATCATCAGAATTAATGAAGACAAAGAAGCATCTGACTTGCTGTGTGGCCCATGGCAAGTGGCTTTGTCTCTCTGCTTTGAGTTTCTACGTCAGTGTCACCTTCACAGACACTTAGCAGGAATCCCTTTTTTTACAGTCATACAGTACTAACCACCAAAAAAAAAAGAGAGAGAGAGAGAGAGAGAAAATAACCAACACCATTCTTACATGCATCTTTTAGTGGTGTATTTCAAATGTATCTAGTGCAGATTCCAAATAGTTTAAAGTGCAATTAGATTAAAGATAATAGGAACTAAAAGATCCTTGGTTAATCTGGTCAAACCAAGACAATAAGACTCTGTACTACAAGATTTGAAAACACCCTATCATACCACAGAAAGAAGTGCTATGCAGTAATGAATTAATGTATTTATATTTGCCACAAGCAGCTTGTTCTCTCATTCTCTTCCCTGTAACCAAATTACATATGCAAAGTATGATCTGGTAGGATTGTTTTTCCCTGCATAAATATATACATGCTGCTGTGTGCTTATATTAAAGAAGTCAAGGTCAAAAAAAAAGTATACTTCCCATTTCAAACAGCAGCTCCCAACATTGTTTCTATAGATTATTAAAAAAAAAACCAAAACCCACTCTGCTGAAATATATCTTATTTTCATACTGAAGAGCAACGCTAACCTGGAGAGCCAAAGCATTATGTCTGAAGGCTTTCTTCTGAAACTTGTACTTGATGGAGTGCTGAATGGATCCAATTTTTCAGCACCTTCAGGGTCTTGGGGGGTTTGAATTGCATCAAGTTGATAGTGGAAAAAAACCCAAATCCCTGAAACGCTGTTTGTAAGATACTTCTGAAGCTCTCCAGTTCAGTCTTAGCCTCCAAGTAGGATTATGAGCAGAACTGAATCAGGTTACCTGTAGGAAATCTCCAATGACGGTCACTTGATTGGGTGCTGCAATCCTGAAGAATGAAGGATGGCTAACCTGACCCTCCCCATGCAGAAATTGTGGCCATTGTCCTCCATTATATCATCTATACCTTCTCAAGAATGTTTGGTACTCTTATTTTCATAACTTGCCCTCTTAAAGTAGTTGTAGACATCTAATGCATAACTTCTTCACCTCTAGATGATTGTAAGCCAGCCCAGTTCCCTCAAACAGAATTCCATCTTGGTGCCCACTGACAGACCCTCTGAAGAACTAAATTATGTATATACTTAATGGAAACATGTCTGTGTCACTGGGTTTCACATTTAAGCATGCTGTATTGCTGTAGACTCCAAAGCTGCAGCTAAGACATCATCTGCTGGACAGGACAATAAAGGAAATGACAGAGGGTATTTCAGATGCTCCTATGCAAGAACTCACACAGAGAATACATCCTCTCCACAGAGAATACTGTGCTTTGGCTGAAAATAACTCAAAGCACAGTTTAAGTTTATGCTAAAACCCTTGTATGTGTCTTGTTTGCATTCTATATAGTTGCGCTTTCAGCACCTACCTCTGGTTCGTTTTGATGGGAGTCACATCACCTTACACAATTGACCAGTGCAGTATGTCATGCATTAACTTGCTCATATCTTATCTCAGCTCTTTCTAGATATTGTCAAGATGCATAATATCACAGTCAGCTATGCCATCCTAATGGATCTTCATAATATCTCTATATAATCTTTAAGTAGGTCTGGAAGAGGCCTGACCCTCTTGAGAGCCACATGAGAGATCAGTTAGCAGAAGCAAAGCGTTCTTAATACTCATGTTTGTCTTGGAGTAAATATATACAAGATCTGGATTTACAAGTAAAATCTAAAGTGGACACATTAACAGAATAACCAGAGAGACAATTTCATTATCAAACTCAAATGCCAAAAATTAAAATGTTGAATGTATTTTTAAGATATATTCTAGTGTTTAACTCAAAGCAAGAGTAGCAGTATCTGGCCTGCAAAGTGGCCCTCAAATACCAGCTAAAGTTGAGGTGAACAAAGGATGTCCTTCTTGCAGCTGTTGTGTCAGTGACTTCCTTTCCAGTCACTGGCCTAAAAATTGCCTTTTTTATCCCTGGACATTTTGACTTCAGGAAACCACTCAGGTAGCTTTAGTTTAGAACTTGGCATCTCCTATCTAGCCTGAGCTATACCATATTTTCCCAAGTCAGACCTGTTTGATTTAATGCATCCAGTTCACTGGCTGTTTTGACATCTGCCTTCAGAGAGCCACGCCTTTCC
This sequence comes from Megaceryle maxima, assembly GCA_024605025.1. Classification (NCBI taxonomy): domain Eukaryota; kingdom Metazoa; phylum Chordata; class Aves; order Coraciiformes; family Cerylidae; genus Megaceryle; species Megaceryle maxima. The sequence continues at coordinate 140,646 of JANHGN010019695.1, read as the reverse complement.
AATATGGCAACAAACAAACAAAAAAATAAATCACCCACTAACAAGTAACAAGCTTCTCAGAGAGAAGCTGGGACAAGTTTTATGACAGACAGCACATCTCAATGTCATGTAAAGTTGAAAGAAGAACCTCTATTTGTAAGCTGTATGGTCCACTTTACAGTTGCTGTTCTGTAATTTTGTACATGCATGCAAACAAATGAGAAAACAATATTTTTCTTTTATCTTCCAACAGAAAAAACAGTTTAATTCTGGATTTGAAAGTTTTCTGGCTGCCCAGAGGCAGTGATAAAACCTAACATCTACCATACCTGCCAATATCTGTGTGCAGTTAACTCATCTGGACTCACAAAGGTTTTGGCTTTTAGTCTAGCAACCATTTCTGAGGATTTCCATCACTTTTATATAAATGTGTTTTCCATGCATCGCTGCACATCAGCAATATTTTCCAATGTCTTTCTCCAATAAATTTGTACATAAGACCACAGCAGGAAATTCTACATGCCCCATTGGGCTAGCAAACATTAAATACACAACATCCTAATGAAAGGCAGTTTACAGTACCAGCAAAGAACTTTTCACCCATTGACAACCAGCTTCTCAGCTTTTGAAAACTGCATAAAAAGGCTTCCAGTTGCCATATAATATTTGCAACCAAACAAAACCTAATCCTTAGCAAATGTCTTTGCAAAAAATAACTACAGAGAATAATAAAGTGGTTAAAAATGGAACCACATCAACAGGAGAAGCAAACATTAAACCAATGCTTTTTAGCCCCCTTTCCCATTTCAAATTGATATGACTCACTCTTCCACATCATTCTTCCACCTGTGCAAACTTGGAGGCAATATACCAATTTCCATTCCTTCAGCACAGAGATAAATTGTAACAACTGTCCTGGATGCAGCCAAATCTCACATATCTCAGCATTCAGTGGTACAGAACCCCCATTTAGTTCACCAGAAGCGCAGCGCAGGGTGACACTGCTATTTTGATATTCAACTATGTTTTTCATCAAATTATGATCAATTCATGAGGGAATCTCATTTCAAAAATCTGACCAAGCCAGGGAAGTACAGACAATCAAGACTCTTGCCTTCCCTTCCCCCTTGACTGCATGTGGACCTGTGACAGCCCTTGGGGCAGCAGGACCATACTTAGATTCTGAACATCAGTGATAGAGAGTAGAAGCCTTCTGAAAGTTGTATTTCACTTGCATTTCACTCTTTTTCAATTGCAGGAGCTAGTCAGCAATGCAGATGATGATGTTAACCCCCTCCAATACAGCTCAGAGGAGCAGGGGAGATCTGCAGCCAGAGGAGGTCAAATGAGGCCAGTGAAGTTGAACAGGGAGTATATGGGGTCATTATGCATTGGGCACCAGCAGGACAGCAGGGGCCATGCTTGGCAATGCACCAAGGTACTAATCCAACCTGGCAGGAGTAATTGGAGAGGCAGATAATCTGAATCGATATCAAAGGCTTTATCACAAACCTCCCATGCAAATCCTACCCAAAAAATATCTTGGCATTTAGGAAAGAAATTTAACATACTTGTGGAACAAGTCCTTGTGGGATTGATACTATCACACTGCACTCTTGTGGTAAGAATCAATCTCCCAGCCAAAGCCTGTATTCCCAGACAGCAAACTGCAACTTTCTCAGAGAAGATGGTGAGGTCGCAGCTATGCGATGTGACTTAATACAGAGCTGAAGGGGGTGGCACGCATCTGACCTATTTTAAAACACAAAATGTGGAAACAACTCTCAGCAAGAAAATATGAACTTTACTTTCAAGTGCAGGCAGGCCAAAGTAGCCCAATTATTTACCACCCAAGATGCTAAGAAGGAAAATAAGTCTCCCAGCTTCCAGCATTATTACAGAATCTTAGAAATATTCATGTCACCTAATTAATACATGATGTTCCTAATACCCTTTGCGCTCTCATTTATTTTTCCTGGTCATAAACAAGCTCAAACTAGTCTCATGAACTGACCCCATTTAATACAGCAATGTTTTTGTCTAGATTAAGTTACATTATTTTCTCATTTACTTTGGAAATAAGTAATAGATTACTTAAATATAAATTAGTTGGAATCAGAAAAATGCAATCCTAGAAATAAATAATAAAGGGGCAAATGCATGTTTCACTTTCAACTCAGTTTTAATTTTGTAGTTCCACAAAATAAAAAAAGGGCTCTTCCTCCTTTCTCAATAGAAAGGTTGCAAGCAAAAATATCACTAATGCAGAAACAGCGCATTGCAAAGGCACAAAAATTATTTTCCTATTTCTTTAAGCCCGCCCCCAAGAACTCACATGAAAAAATAATGAAACCAACAAGTAGAGGCTTCTTTTAGGCATTTTGACTTAAACGTCTCTTTTTTCCTTGTTGTATTTTTAAACATAGGGAACAAAATTGCTATGTGGTGCGTTGTGACTTCCACCTTAAAAAAAAAAAAAAAAAAAAATTTAAAAAAAAAAAATCAATGGCAACTCTCACAAAGGAACAAAGAATCACCTTTCAGGATTCTGCTAAGCTTATTGGCCTGATCCTCTAAAA
>JANHGN010019695.1:117517-137988 GCA_024605025.1 Megaceryle maxima | reverse complement strand
CCTGATCCTCTAAAAAAAAAAAAAAAAAAAAAAAAAAAAAATTCTATATATAAAAGCAAAGATGTCTAACACTTAGAACTACCTAAGGTAGCAAGAGCCAGCCTCCAGTGACATCTACGAAAACATCCTTTCACAAAAAGGAAATGTTTGCTCCCTCTTATCACCGATTTTAATAAGATTCATTGGCTGAGACAGCTATTCAGGCAGAGCAGTTATGATCCCTTCAGACTTTCACTGACCTTCAGAGAATTATAAAAGAAGGAACAGATTTCAGTTCCTGAAAAGGAGGGGGGAGAAAGGCAAGCCCCCTCTCACGGAGTAAAGGTAAATACTTCAACAGAAAGAGCTCTGATGTTATAAAAGAGTTCCTAACAGCAGGGAAGAAGGCATCAAATCAACTCCTGTCATTTTAAATATTTCCTACAAAGGAGGAAATACGCTTTAGTGCAATGAGATATCCAGTAGCAGATTTTTCTGTAGCATGCTCAAGAATTAATCTCTACATTCAACCCTGCACTAGTACAGCTGAGTCAGCACCATTCTTTTAAATGACCTGATTCTGTAATCCCATTATTAATATCATGAAAATGACTTTCCTCGTTGCTGTTTTGTGCTGTCAATGAAAAGCCACAGAACCAAAATGCATTTGCTCTCACAGGTCTCCTCCAGGATTATTTGCATCAATACAAACTGAATTAATCATGGAGACATTTGAATAATCACCACTCACATGCTAGTGCCAGAGCTATATCAGGAGCTGTGGTTCACTTCTGCAAAATGTTGCATTTTATTTGTGTTATTGTCATCTGAACCATGCATATTTTATCATTCTCTATCAGGATGATATCTTGCAATCTACATTGTTATTCTTTTCTAATTTCTTGGCATATTAGATACACACTGTCTGCTTTATGTTCCCTAATCAGCAAGCCTAAATTTTTAAGTGGCACATGCTTACATTTAGGCATCTGCAGAGAGGAATTCACTACAAGAAATAAATAAGAAATTATAACGTAACAGAGACCCCCCTTTATTTTTGCAAGATGTCAACTCGACATTTGATTTGTAGTGGTTTATATAGGTACAGCCTTTCATTTCAAAGAGGAGAGTCTACTAAGGTACCAGAGGATTGCTCTGATGGCCACTGAAGTTTAACTCTTCTTTCTGAGCACTGCTATAATTCAAGTGGGATGCAAAGGTGAAGAGTAAAATGCTTCAGAAAAAAATACCCACAATAAAATTGACCAGTTCTAATCCAACTGAGTTTGTAACCAGAAGGCTCAAGACAATTTGCAGACCCTGTTTAGTAATACAGATTCTAAAGACTTCAGCATTTGTAGCAACATATTAGTAAGTATTTCAAATGCAGAAAAGCCTCAGCCAGAGTCAGAACTCGATGAACGTCCTCTACAGTTTGTCAGCATATTTATTCTGCAAAACTAACAAAAATACAATCCTTCACGAAACAAAAGCAACCAAAATTCTCATAATCAAAGGACATACTAGGAGCTCACCAAACATTGTGATATACTGCTGAAAAAAAATTAAGTGTCCCTCAAAAATAATGTTTTAACACAGAGGAAAGAGACGCAACAGGCACAACAATAGTGATAAAAACAGTCAACACATTTATACACAAAAGCAGGAGTCAAACAAATGACTTGTACTGAAAACAATCATAGAAAAATATGTTTGTGTCACTGTTACGCATGGTTGAAGCAAGTTTTCAGCTATGAAAGAAAGATATCATTATCAAAGAGAATTCAGAATAAATAGTGCCACATGGTTGCCACGGGTTCTGGAAGAAAGAGGTAGTAGCCCGTGTCTTGTGCCATTAGTCATGCCCCCCACTTTTCTGAGTCCTTCCAAATTCCAGGTAACCTGTTGCAGTGGTATTAGAACATAAGCACCATTTCCCAGAGACATGCCATTTCATGATGCAAACACCCTCTAAGCAAAACTATGGAAATAATAAAAGGATCGCCATATCAGAAATAATAAAACTGGAACAGCAAAAAGCGACAATGTATTAAAAACATCCAACCAAAACAAACATTGACTTTCAGCGGAATAAATATATTCATCTCTGCCTGAAAGGAGGCAAGACCTATCATTTATGATACTTCCATGAAAGTACAACAGCCAATTTACACAAACATTTCACTGGGCTATTTCCTCATTAATTTTCTTCTGAAACGCTTTTTCTTCTTTGTATGTGGAAAACAATGCTTCAGAGAAGTCCACATGGGGGGGAGGGGGGATCAAGTATTTAATCCTACCCTGTTACTGTACAGCTCCAGTTACCATAACAACTTGCTGTAGCTCTTTTCATAATAGGCTTACGGTAGCTTGTCCACAAAACCATTTTGTGACTGGAGCTACCGTTACTATACTATTTCACATCCATGCAGCTTCTCTGTTGCCAAGAGTCAAATCTATTTCATTTTAAGTGTAAATGTGATTCACAATATTTTGAGATTTCATGGCTAGAAAAGTCAGATTACGGGAAGTGTTAGTAATCACATTGCTTATCACTCAATATGGCACTAGATTCATCATTTAAAAAAAAAAAATTTTTTTTAAATCAGCCTTTACCCTACTGGTTCTCATGAAATTCTTCAGTATTTCACTGGGTTTCTAACAGGAAATAGCATTTTAAATACACATGTGAATTCGTAGCTGTATTTTCAGTCATCTCACCAGTTCATTTACACCAAATCTGTAGTCTGTAGTCCATTTTTTCCTATATTTTAAAATTAAATGTTATTTAAGACAGCACTACATAGCAACCCTTTCTCGGGTCTTTTTTATTGCTGATCTTGAAGAATGTACTGCAGTTATGGAGCATGATTGTGAAATGTGCTAAAACTTGTCAGTAAAGTTGGAAACTGTGCTCAATTTGGAGCTCAAATATTTTTTTGAGCTTCACAATACAGACATTCTTTCATGTCATTTATTATTAAGTATCAGTTTCCCTCAGCCTAATTTTGGTAGGAAGTGTTTGTACAAAAGCTAAGATGAGGCTTGATGACAACGTATTAGGTTTGAAAGGAGGATCCTAAAATATGCTTTACATGTTTTGAGCTCTAATAATTCTTTAATGAAATTATTCTGTCTTTTCAAGATGAGAATTCACAGTGCCTCAATGCAAGGGAAATTGTGTACATCCGACCTAGCCTATTTGGCGTTTCCAGTGGAGTACATTGGAGAAAAGTGCTGGGCAAATGCAACTCTCAAATGTTCTGGATCACTAAAGATATTTTCTACATGTTGGGGAAGAGAAAATCTGGAAGCTCCAGAATTTTCTCTCATGAAGGAAAGAAGAAACCTTTTTCTCCACAGGACAAATCTAAATGCAGGCATCTCCAAATATTTTGCTCTGCAGAAAGTCTTAAAACATCCTTTTAAGCAGGTCATGAACTTTATACCTATAGCTGGTAGCCAGAATCCATCCACATTCCTGAAAAAGTTTTCTTGCTCAGCCCTTTGAAGCAGACTATGCTCCTGTCCTGCATCTGGTTTCAGTGCAACAAGACTAACAAACCCTTACCAACAGCAGGCATCTCCTGTTATATCCAAGACCAAACAACATCTTGAATAACTATGGCAAGATCTGCATGAAAGCCTCTGACCTGAATGGTGCCCACTTCCCCATGCAAGGGAACTCTCAAATATTCACCAAAGTGCATATGCATGTGGGAAGCAGAATGAAGGTGGGCAGTGGTCCTGACTTGCACAGATGCAATATCCCCACAGTTCCACTGGTTTTCCATTTTCTGTGCTCTCAGATATTTTAACCACATTGTCAACAAAATTACAGTCTATTTGCAGGATTTTTATAATTTCTTTGTTTCCTTTCTAAATGCCTTTCTGAAGCGAAATCTTCCTCCACTGAAATTTGTTTCTAAATCATTCGTATCTGCAAAGTTCTTTGAGGTCTTCAGATTTGAGGCGTGTTATTTTATGAGGCTTGATGTTTAAAGCATTCCTAAATCAAAGTAAACAACTTGACGTATTTGGACTTAATTTGATGTGTAAAGACCATTATCATCTAATTAGAAATTTCCTCTCAATTGTAAGCATTTTTAAAAGATCACTAAGGGGAAAAAAAATAAGTGTGTTGATCAACACTGCAGATAAGTCATTAACTAGCACAGTATCTATCCTTACATAGGCATAGAATTATGCCTCTTAAATTAATAAGGGATAAAGAGCAGCAAGAATTTTTGCATGTAGGCATCCTAAGTCATTCTAGTCTAATTGATTAGCAGAAGTGGGAAGCCAACAAACACTACTTCACCAATATCAGCTCAGGTCTGACATCAGTAAACCTCCCTATTGCAAACTTACAAAGGACAGGTAAGTACAGTGAGCAGATTTTTATTCCAGACCCATTAAAATGCTGGAGGTTGCTTTGTCAAATACAGCCAGCAAAGTGGATATGAAAAGCAACTATTTTCAACTTTAAATATTACAATGAAGAAATGTAAACTAAAACACAAGTGTACTTGAAGCTTTCTTGGAAAAACGGCAATATCAAATTCTTGGAAATTCATTAATCTGTACAACATGGTCCAGCTTAATGGAAATGCAAATTCTTCAGCATGCATAACTAAACATCTTCCGTGGGGGGAAAGACAATGTAAAAGACAAAGAAGAGGTAATAAAACATCAGCACAAAATGAAGGTTACGAGAGCCTTACAGTTCTAGTTACCTCCATGGTCAAATTAATAGTTTTTTATTGTATACAAACTAATGTCTTGTTTCTATTAAAAGACATGGTAATCACTAGCCACTAGACAGCCTATTTAGATGAGGGAACAAATAAACATTCATTTAAGAACACACTGCAAAAACCAAGGTCGTTGTCCAAGCTGCTTTGTAAGAGACAGCCTGAGCACAACTTGCAGGCAGTCAAGAAGGAATTCCCCCAAGACTTCAGTGCAAGTGCAGTATTTGAAAAAAAAATACAGGCACTGTGAGGTTCCAACACAAGGAATGGTGGAAGCCCAAGAGAATTTTAGTTAGCAAGAGTTTCAGAAGATTTGGAAATACGCAAACACAGAAACAGCTCCCTGTCCAATAAAGCTAAGCTTTCATGCATCTGTCATAAATATATGAACAGGACAGTGCTAGAGAAATGCTTGCCACATCTCGACCCTCCTCTGAACAAGCCTCAGCGTTGGTCAACCATTTCAAAGAGGCATTCATATCCTGAGATGCTGTAACAACATCTACAAAAGACACAAAGACCCAGGTGCAAAGCCGCATTCAAGGATACATGCAAAGTCTGCTCCATTGTCATAATGTGAAAAATGTGTCTGGCCAAGTGAGCTTATCCTTTATGCTCTTCTAAACACAGACTTCATGCTGTATTTCTTAACAAGCAGCTGGATGTTGCACCAATTCATAATACCCTGAGTAGCACCACTTGCAAATTACTTCCAAGGAAATGAGTACTTAGGAATTTGTCAGAGTCTTGATTAGATGGTGAAATGAATCAGTGTTAGAACTGCAATAGACTTTGATCAGTTTAAAAATGTCTTGTTTGAACATCTGAAATCATTAGCAAGGTGCAAATGGGAGTGATATAATATACTGTTGAGAGCAATTAGATTGGTGTTCAGTTTGTAGTGTCTATTGAGTACATTATTTTTATCTGGTTTAGAAACATTATAATACTTGCATAATAGTCTCCTTGAACATTATTATAGATGCATTTTCAGTAATATTCATACACGTGAAAGCAGCAGTAAAAATAGTATTTGCTCATAACTTGGATCTTTCTCTGAAAGAAAGATGAAGATTTCAGTGGATCAAATACTTATTCTGCCTTCCAAGCTCTTTAGACACTTATCCAATGATCTACTAAAGCAATCATTGCAGGTGGAAATGAAACCTCAAGACCTAGATCTACAAGGTATTTAGATTGAATTGCTTTAGAAAAATTCAGCTACACATATTAAATAGAATGCAACTGTCTTAGAAAATACCACTAATCTGGAAGCTATACTACCAGTTTCTACTAAAATTTACAGTATTTTAAAATAAAACTGAGTAAAATGAACATGTTCCAAAGAGATTCCATTCAGAAAATAACCAAAGTCCCAGAGTTCTCCATTTATCAAATTATTTTCATATTTTCTACGTGAAATTATGATGGCTGCCTCCCTGCCCTCTTCCCAGAAGTCCTGCCTACTTCTCCAATAACGAAAATATAAAGCTCCCTTATGTCACCTTACAGTAAAGAACAGTTGGGAAATATAGCTGTTTTAATGACAACCTGTAGAAAAATAAACACATTGACTGTAGTATGAAAATCAAGATACATAGCTCAAGAAATGACCTACTGACAAGACAATAAGGTTTTTAAAATCTCATTGTTTCACATAGCTTAATATCTTCTTTCATTAGAGCAGATCACATTGAGGGCCTGATTCAAACCATTTCAAACTCAACAGTGGTCTTTCCATGGATATTAATAAGCTTTGGATCAGATACGTATTTAAATACACTCAAACAGAAATTCTGCAACAGTAAAGGAAGTTACTAATCCAAAACATATAGTTCATATGAACACCTCTTAAGACTCTTTCTTACTTGGGCACTGATGTGATATTTGTCTTTGTACCATTCCTAGTTAAAAAGCTACAGCTTCCTTCAAGGAAGCATCAGGAGTTCATACAGATGCCACTAACCTGTTCTGCAGTGGATCTGAATTTGGATTCATCCCAAATCAGAGGATGTTATTTGTATGGCAGCACTGACATGGGATTCTGCTTTGACACATTAAGTAGAGCACCCAGAGCTCTGCTAACAGGTCGGAGGAAAACAGCACGTAGACAGTAACCTTCACTAATGTTGCAAAAGCTCCTCATCTCCCAGATAATTTATGCCTTTTACTAAAACTAAATCCTTAGAACAAACATATTAACTATATACAGAATGAGTTTCAAATAAATGACGCATTCTGCCCTGATGCCAAGTTTTCACTCAGAATTCACTTGAATTTTTGTTGTCAGGCAGATCAAAAACTGCTGTTCCCCTCATTAACACTCCACAGCTATCAAACTATTATTTCTCATTCAAATCCTGCCTAAAAACTCAGCTTGCTTACACATGATTGTGGGGGACTAAGTCCATCAAATTCTACTAAGGTTCATTCGTTTTGCTTTTTCGGTCAGATACTTCATGTCGTAGTTTTTGTCGTATGTTTTGTAAAGCACAAAGTACAGTAATAATCAGTAGAAGTGGCAATAAAAGTAATAAAGAGTCAAGATAACCAGAAAAAGAGGTTTGCCCAGCATCACAGGTATCTCCAATATTTTTTGTCATTGGTTTTCCCTCCTAGAGGACATGGCAACACGGAGGGCAGAGCAAAACAAAGCAATCCAGGTCATAAGTTACCTCTAGTTCCTGCAAGGCAGCCCAGAAAAACATTATTAAATGGAATCACCCCAAAACATTTCAACTATGAATTACTTTACTGAAGCAAAGCATTTGATTTTGCCTGTGAAAGATACGGAATTGTATAAATTAAAAATTTTCTGTAGAAAACTGACTATGTTCAAAAGGTAATAAGAATCACATTTTACTTCTGCAGATGGCCAGATGGAAAATAAACCAGGTTTTTAAATGCAATTTGTCCATCCTAAATGGTTTGTTTTGGAGAGGGGCGAGTTTTTAATATTATCTTATTTTAAACGATCAGTCTTTCAAAAATGTCAAGTCACTTAGAGACAGTAAAAGAAAAAAAATAAAACCAGAATAATTTCTGCCCTTGTTGGAAGATGGGTAATCAAATAAAAGCCAACAACAGTGAAAGCAAGATGATTTCAGAGAGAGAGTTATAAAGAGAAGCTCCCAGAGGACCTTACTAACAGATGTGGATAGTATATTACACCATTGTTATCAGGCAAAACTATTCTCTTTGCTTGTAAATTAAGTTAATGTGTTACTATCAATACTCAGGGATTTGAATAATAAAACAGATTTCATATACCAGCATATTTCTATACCTGGTGAGGATTGAGTCCCTGATACCACCATGCATCCTGCAGAGTATTAGCTACTTACAAGTGATTTCCCTGTTCATCTACATCTACTGCTCACAGGACATCAAGGTGGGAGCAGGAAAGGGAGGGGAAGCTGACATGGGTGGCAGCAATAATGTTTCTGACAGGCCCCTAACTGAACGCACACACGGGCTCCCAATACCCCACACTCACCCACACTACAGGGCTAAGAGACAAGCAAAATTAAGGACTTATCTGAACAGACAGTGCAGAAATAAGGGCTATTAACAAGTACACAAGTGGTGAGAAAGAGCTTTCAAGGGCCTCAAGTCTGACCCAGTCGAGAGAGGGAACCAAAACGCCTCCTCACCTCACCTGCTGCAGCCTCATGGCTCATTCATTTTCTCCAGTTTGACCATCCATGGGCCTTGCCAGTGGTATCTCCTTGTATCTGGGCAAGGACCCCCTACCCTTTATATCCATCTGCCCCTGAGTGGCTCCATAAAGAACCTGTCTGTATCAGATCCAAGTGATGCAAACCAGGTCAGGAGGCTCCTCAGTAGAAAAAAGAGCTTTTCCCCCACCTCTACAGCAAGAAAAAGGAAACGTGTATAATTAGTTAATTGAGATCCTGTAATGAACATCGGTTTATATTCTGACATTAAATTATGTAAGAATCATTTAAAACCTGGAAGGCAAATTCTTGTTGGGGCAAACAGCTGATTTCAGTGACATTCAGCTTGTTTATGCAAGCAGCAAATTTGGTCTGTGTGTATTTTTTGCTCAACGCTTCTGTCAAACAATGCAGAGTAAACAATGTTTGGCTTCAACTCACTCTGGGCAGATCAACTATTTGCACCCAGGACCTTTTTCTTTGCCCACTTGTTTGAATTTTCCCCCTACCCAGGCTTTGATATACCTTTGCAACAGCTGCAAAACACATTTCATGCCAAGGAGCAATTTGCAGGCACAGCACTAGACATTTCAGAGCATTGCTAGTTATTCATACAGTACTTCTTTGGCAGCTTTTCGAAATATAATACCATAGAACTGTCGTCTCTCACAGTAACAAGTATTTTCATACATTTGTCTTCTCTGCGAAAATAATTAATAATTTTTTAACACAACAGAGAATTCATCCTAGCAACACAGAAATTTTAAATCCAATAGTTTGCTTGTAATAGTGCTAATTCTAAAGCAGTTTTTAATGAAAGCTATCGTGACCCGTGTGTACAAAACATCTTTTGCAGGTAACAGAAAGGAGGCAACAGAAGAAAAAACACCACCAAAAACCCCCACACCTTACATTCCCCACTGCATGCTTCAGCTGATCTACCTTCCCCCAGGGAAAGAATGCAATGCCTGATAAATCATATGCATGCTGTGAAAGCAAAGCCTCATCGCTCTGTTCCTGCTTTTTGTGTACAAAACGTAAAAAAAAAAAAAGTACTTTTAATTTGGTTAATAATTCCACAGAAGAAAAAGGTTCTGTTAAGCAGGCATACGTACTATGTACTTCATCCTCCTGAAACTCCTAAAACAAGGAAGACTCTGAACTTTGTAATTTATAAGCGATTTCACCATAAATATATGGTATTTATTTTTAGTAAAAAAAAATCAAAATCAACCTTCTAGTTATACTTTCTTTTTTTGCTGGTAATGCTGCTGATAATAAATCTGTTCATAGTAGCTTTCCTCAACGAAAAGAATTTCAATCACAGGCTAGCTGCTATGGTGTAAGAGGATGACTTAGTTTAGTTGCCTTTTAAGACACAAATGTATTTCCTACAAAGCTGTCCAAGGACAGTTTCATCGCAGAATTCAAATTCCATTGATATTCAACTATTAGTAATCCATTCCTACAGGACTGGATTACCACAGGGCACCACTTCCAGCCTTCTATCTTTCCTCTGTTCAGCAGGTACATCACTGCTTCCTTTCTTTTTGTCTCACATCACAGGCAGACTTACACATCACCCTGAGCTACATTTTCACTGTAGAAATTAGGCATCCAAATCTCATGTTCTGGAATACATCCGTCTCTACTCACCAAATCCTCCCCACCTCATCCACCTTGTCAAAAACTCATCAAACTTTAAGGCACCCGGATATTTTGGCTTCTAGGAAAGTACTATCTCATCCCCGGGGCTGGGCTGAAGGCACATCCAGGAGAACCTCCTGAGAAGAGCTACCTTCAGCAAGTTTCAGCTTGCCAGCACAGGTCCCCTCTGTCCTGGTGGGTCAGCCCTGCCTGTCCAGGAAGGTATGTCTGCTCCAGCCCCAGAACCTCTTTGGGAAACAGACTACAGGAAAACAGCTGCCAATTCACTACTATGCTCCTGCCCTTTCATGCACCATCCCCAGCTGCCAAGCAATTTGATATTCAGCTGGCAGCAAGCATCTTATTCTCTCAGAGAAAGTAAACTAATTGCCTTCATTATTGTTTCTCATTTCATTTGTGCTTTGTGCCATTTGGCTTTTTTGATCGTTCATCTTAAATATACAGAGACTTCAATCCATTTAGATTTATCAGCGTTATATTCTGCAGGTTATTACTCTTTCTAGAAAGTAAGATTTTTTTTATATTTTGATAGTGTTTGGATAAGCAAGGAGTCAGTGTCTCCCTTTGCACCTTATTTACTTTTCCTCTCCTTCCACATATCAGCTAATAAAAAAAAATATGGATGCAAAGCGTAAGGAAATCTTACAAGATAAGAGTGACTGCAGAAACACACAGAGACGTTAAACACCATCACCTAGCAAATCAATAGCAAAGTCAAAAAAACTTCCAATCTCTTGATCTAAATCCTAGACAGTCTCAAAAAAGTATTTTATTTCTAACATCATCTTGGTTTCTGTTATGACATATTTCTCATTTCAGTTGCTTGAAATACTTTCAACAGTGAAAGAAAAAAAAAAAATGTGATGAGCTCTCCTTTATTTTCCTGGTTTAGTTTTAAATTAAAAAGAAGAACCTATGATCATCCCCAAATCCTGTATTTCAAAATTAGGCTTTGATTAAAAAAGGAGAGATTAAATGGATAGCAGAAAGCAGGAACATTTTTTGTTTAAAATGAGGCCATTTTTATTAAAAACAGAAGGAAAAATCTCTACGACTATTTCTCAACTGTAACTTGCTAAAGATAGCTAGATATAAAATACATTTGACTTCAGTTTGGTGTACAGAATAATAAGTACATATGTAAGAACAATAGTCAAAACCTAAAGATTCAGCTTTTAGGATCTTCTAATGTTGAAAACTTCACTTAGAAGCATTTTTAGCTAATTATTTGATAGATGAAAGCGATACATATACCCAAAATGATCAGAATAGATAGTACAGCAACTAGGTAGCCTTCAAGTTGTCATTTAAGAGACTCAAGATAGCAAAAAATATAGCCAGCAAGGCAGCTGGATGCACAGTTTATTTCCAGTCTCTCTTCTCATATTAAAGACTATTTCTCTGTCATAGCAGCAACATTCATTATATTTGAAGCAGTGAGACAATGAAAACATCATTGTGTTCTAATTGGCCTGGGGGATGCTGGCATTAGGGCATGTCAGTTCTTTCAGAGGAAGATTGTGGCTTATTCCTCCAGTGATCCCCAACCAGAAAAACCTCTGCAGCTGAGAGCTCCTACACCTTTGTTACAGCTATTATTCTATCCCGTCAGGCTTCAATATCCTAAAACACACTAAGCAAACTCAAAACAAGCAGCCAACCAGCCCTACTGCATTCCACTATGGCTTGTAACAAATTGTGAAGTTTAATGAGCAATTACAGTTAAATCATTTTGTGGTGAAACTTTTATTGAGAGGCACCATAGGAACAAAAACAGCAGCATAATTCAATTTGTTTGCTCACTAAAGACACATTGTTGATCAGTATTTTTCAAATCAAGGCCTTCTACTCTTGTCCCTTCTAAGAGACAGAGGACATTTCTTTAACCTCATTAAGTTCATAACAAAGACCAGAAGGAATACTGTCTTCAGTTTTCAAAAGATGACATATGGTGTGTTCCACAGGATTGTCAGAACTAATCTCTGAAATCTTCACCTTAAATTGGCTGACAACTGTGCTAAGCTAAATTTATTTTTGTATTAACCCTTAGGAATACAAGCACTTTGCAGATTGCCAGCAAATAGTAAAACTAGTAACCTTTGCAATTCTATTTTGCTGTTCATCTGAAAGCCTCAAGGCAGTATATATGTGCCAATCTTCAGAACATCCAGTAGGAGAGATATTAAAGCAACTTTAAAGATAGAAACATAGAGTAACAAACAGAATAAATTAGAAAGCAAGATAAGACTGCAATTCAAGGACAAAGCTACAGAGCTAACGTCCCAAGTCCTAGCTCATAGCTGCAGACAGTCTTGCCATTAAAGGAAGTCTTTCCTATACATTTGCCAGACCCACCACAATATCAGCATTAGCCAGTTTGAAAATTACCATTTTCACATTCACAGAAAATCATCCACACAAGGCACTCAACTCCAGTCTTGTTAGCTTTATAAAAGCGGTTCTGGTTAGGACCCAACACCTCCATTCATGTACATCAAGAATTTGATGAAACCTGAGAGACCTCAGCCTCACTAGAGAATCAAATTGCTGTTGTCCTGAGCAAGGTCTTTAAAGCGGGATGCTCAAAGATATTAAGCAACTTGTTTCCCCTGCCCACCCCACCCCAATCTATAAATGTATAAAACAGAATTTGTGAAGTACAGAATGATATGAGGAAAGCTCATTAAACACTAAGACACGCGGTTATTTGCAGTCAGCAATCATGTACCCAGGACAGGACTTTAGTAAAGGGAAAGTTTTTCCATTAAGTGTAGAGTCACCAGGTAAAAATTCTCATTCCATCATTTCAGCTGGCCTGTTCTAGCTTTTACTTTAGCATTACTCTGTAGAGCATGTGAGGCTATCTAAAAAGATCAATAAGATCAGTGAACACTAGCAAAATCAGTTTTAACAACACATCCAGACATATTTCTCAGTAAGTAGACAATGTAGGCATTCTTTGGCTTAGTAACAGAGAAAAGGAAAGCTTACATCTCTAGAAATCATTTCCCCTCGATCATTTCTTGATCAGACACAAGAGCTTCCCTCGACTTCATCTAGAGAAGTTGCCTTAACTTTTCCTGGATTTTCTTTGCATTAAGGTATATCAGAACATACCACTATTCCAAGGTAAGGTATTTTTCTCATAAAACATTTGACTAGAAGAACAGAAAAGCCTTTTGGAAGTGAGGAATATCTCTTGTCCTCAAGATTTTTTTGTCCCCTCAACTGTAAGTTGGAGACTCCTACATATTATCTCTAAACCTAGCTCCTCACAGCTTCTTTCCAGCTCTATCTCCATAAACAGCTATGACCCATACTTGTTTTTGATCTGCACATTCATTGTGCTTGATTGTAGTGTTAGAAATCACAGTCCATCTGTGTATGGCTTTTTTCTTTATCTGACTACTGTTTATTATGGCTAACAAAAATTTGCCTCTGCATTCTCCCCAAGCTGTGAATGTGGTTATTTTATCATAATACATAAAGATCATTTACGAGATAATCTCAGACTCAACAAAAAGTATAGGCAAATAGTAAAGGCATTCATTGCACGAACAAAAAAAAAAAAAAAATCTTTAGCTGTTGTTGTTCAGGCACCAACATCAACTTTGAGTCTTTGGGAGACATCACTGGGATTCTCCGTGAATAGAGAGTTTTCAGAACCAGAGACTCTGTCATGCACCAATAATTAAGCTTGCAAGCTCCTGTAGGCAGAGAGGAAGAAACAAAGAAAACATTCAAGTCCCTTTTATATCACATACGCATAATACACAAGTGCAGGAGCAAAAATAACACCAATATAAACCCTTCATCTAGCAGCTCATCACCTCCATTGGAACTGCTAAAGCAAAGACTTTGTGTCAGCTTCGTATTGATCGCAGATGGAAATCAGTTAACCATTCTCCCCTCACAAAGATTCTCACCATGGAACAAGTATCTTTGTGATATAAAAGCTACTTGCTCAACATCAGAAAAGAAGATTTAGTTTCAGCAGTTCTGAAAATTAGGCTGCTAACTCCACTATGCCACAGCTTATATATTCAAAATCACAGCATCCAAAGGAAATAGAAACGCCTATCTACTGTTCAAAATTATACCTGTTGATCTTAACCGTGGAGGGGGAGCAGCTGTACAGACATAATGGCATAGCTGTATCTAGATTTTTTGTAAAATTCATTTCAATTACTCACTAAAAACTAATGGTGACCTTTTGCAATAGGCCAGTGTAAGTTCAGTATCTATAGACTTTCATGCAGAGCTGTTCTTGAACAAAACACAGGTGTTACTGCTGAAGTTCACATCATCAGAAGACTTGAAGTATATCACCTGAGAATACTGTAAGGTTGTAAGGTCAGACAAGCACAAATGACCTATAATTAATATCATTGCACTAACAAGCATATTCATGTGTTTATATATTGAAAATTAGTTATAGGCATAAAACATTTCTATCATGCACAATATTAATTTACATATAAAGTGATATGTAATATAAATTATTCTCTCCTGTAATGATAATGGTTTCCAGTCAGATCTCATATACAGTAAAAGCTTATGCCTGTCCCAAAGCATGTATAAGCACTTCTATATCACATTGTATCAGTAAAGCATCTGGGAGCTGACAGGCCCCAGGTTCTCAAGCATCTTTAACTACAAGCTTGTTTTACATCAGCTATATTGACAAAAGTGTTTACTTTTAAACCAAAATATTGACCTTTACAGGGCAACAAAACTCTCTACTGTCCATTCCCATTTCCAAATACAGGCAGAAAGAGTCCTCTCTGTAGCAGGTTCACACAAAGGTACTCCAGTCCATTTCAAGTGAAATACATATTTTCTCAAGCAAAGCAGTGAAATGCTTCTCTTGCTGAGAAGCAGCTCTCAAACAACAGCACACTCTTGTGTGAACATTTACCTGCTGGAAACAGAGATAACCCAGCACAAGGAGACACTCTCACCCCTCCCTCACCACATTTCCACACTTTGGTGTTTTAGCAAGAGGTTCATCTTCCTGACTACAACATATTTAGAATTCTCCTTGATGACTGCAGAACTAGACCCCGTGCACACCTGCTGCCTTCTCTTGACTTTCACTTCAGCAAGACTTTAACTAAATCCTATCATTTAAATAATGATGACATTAACACGAACATTTGCAACTACTATGTGGCTTACTCTTCTTGTACCCCTATCAGATCCATTTGATTTATAGTATCTCTGAGATAAGAACTAATTACTACTTTGTATTTGCACTCCAGCATGATTGAGCCCTACTTAATGAGCATTTAAGATAATAATTGCATACTTGTATAAATTGCCACAGAGATGAGTAAAGCACAACTACTTTTTCAGTGCATGTAAAAATCTCACTTTGCTGTTATTTGGAAAATAAGATATAGCATGGAATACACTAGAAATTTGGGAAAAAAAAAATTATACATATACATTGAAGTCTCTGTCTAAACTTCAGGACCTAGAATAAAATTTTCATTCTCAAGTCTGTTCCTATCTCAATCTTTAGTGATGGCAGAAAACAATTCAATGAAGCTCATTAAGTAGCCATCCTTGATTTTTTGATTGAAATTCCATGCAATTTTTGTTATTTATTTTCCACTATTTGGGGACGAATTAGCTTATCATTTGCAAGATGTAGGCATCATTGAGTCTAAACTAGAAACCATCTGATGCAGTCTCAAGTATCACACAAACACAACCAAGTCCCTAAAGTTTTTCTAGGGGAGCAGATTTTTGCATGGAAAATAAGTCAAAATGTTAGTAGAACTACTGTTTCACACAATACTTCATGTAAACAATGGCATACATTAATGGGACACAAGCTTTCCAAAAAGTTCATGATAGAATCATTTCAGTGTTCATGCATCAGAGGTTCAAATTCATTTCTACTAGCATCACAGTAATTACTTACTGTGCTCTCCATCAGACTATGAGCAGCTCTGCTGACTTAGTTTTGGGTTTTTCTCAAGCAAAGAACCTGAACAAAAGTGGATATTTTGATCAGCTTAAATACAAAACTATAAAAAATAATCATGAGATAGTTAAGGGGATCCCAATTATTAAACTAACCTGCCTCAATAGTCCATGAGGAAGGAAAGATGGGCTATCAAAATCAGCTCTAACCGTTTAACCTGTATGAAACCCAACAATTCAGAACAGATCACATAACTCACAGCATGCGAGTGCAAATGTGCAATAACTACATAAACTCTACTGATAGGTATTTTGAAGGTCCAAAATCTAGTAGTTTTTGTAGCAATTGTTTAGAGGGAGGGACTTTATAGCTGAGCATCTTAGAGATGACAACTCAGAATTTGAACAGCTTAATATATTATTGTACTAAACACTGATATTTTCAGAGAACAGAAGAATATTTACTTAATTTCCTGAGATGTTGGAGTTTAAGGTATTAAAATTGCATGGGAAAACATAACCGTGCCCCTTTGTGTGCATTAGTTACATCATCATATGACAGATCTTGAACACACTACATGCTTTTCTGCCAGCTTAGTTTTCAGTTTATGAAACTTCACAGAGTTTAGTTAACTCTGGGAATAATTCCATAATGAGTAGCACAAATGTGACAGATAAGAGGCAGCAAAGGGAGATGCACCATAGGCCAGCCCTCCATCCCTACCTCTCATGAGCGCTGTTTGCCCGTGATACCCTCCAACACCACTCACAGGCAGAGGAAATTAAAAAGCTGAATTTAAGCTGAAGGGAAGAACAAAGTACAATATGCCTGCAGCACATGACTCATTCCATATCACCACCCCCAGGCCAGCAATGTTGGGAAACATTGCCACAGGCAGTGTTTAATGCCATCTTTAATAGCTTAGCATAAGCTTTTTTTTTTAATTGCTATGCTGAGGAATTTTTTTTTTTTTTTTCCAATTAACAATAATAGAGCACAGTTCCCAGAACTCCAAAGATTCTTCCCAAATAACGAGCAGTAGTTGCAGGGACAATCTCTGAGCTTTTCTAACACAAAATAAGGTAACTCGGGTGTCATCAGAAAAATTACATTGGCTGCAGTATTCTGCTCTGCCCTAATGTATTCCTCAGAAGGCACCTATTAAAGATATTTGGGCAAATTTGTTCCCCATTCAGAGCCACATGACTAAATACCATTTAGATTAAGTCAAACCCAAAAGTAACTGATTCTCTGCACTTTTAAAGATGCTAATTTTGAGGTACCCCATGGATGAACAGAGTACACAGAAGTCTGGCTCAGTACAGCACTAGAGTTCTCTTTGTAGACAAGCTGGATTCCCTTACTTCCCACAACTGATTAAAAACCACAAGAATTTTCAAATTAGACAAGAGGGTTTAAATTATATCTGATAGTAATCGAAAGAGGAAAAAAATATTTTTTTTTAGGAGCATTTCATTGTGTAAAGCAAGAAATAGTTTTCTTTGTTCCCTCCCTCTCCCCACCAGAGTATTTATACTCTTAGCACAAGGTGACAAAGCACTACCTTTAAAAAGTAAGTAGAATGTAATTGCTTTATAATATATTTCAGTAGTGACTAGGTATGACTAGGGTACAACTTCACCACAAGTGTTGGTGTCCAAATTATTCGTCTACAGGAGAAGAGAGTCTTTACTGATTATTGCTTGACCTTTGTAGGAGGTTAAAGAACATGTTAGACTCTTTTCCCACCCACATATTCCGTTCTTCCTATCGTTTTTCTGGTTATGATAACCAATAAAAACAAAGAACTGCAGGTTAAACATCATTCCCAGTTATAGAAGTAACATTGTAAATATTGGGATTGGGATGAAGGCAATGAATACAGACTGGTAGCCC
Organism: Megaceryle maxima; assembly: GCA_024605025.1. NCBI lineage: Eukaryota > Metazoa > Chordata > Aves > Coraciiformes > Cerylidae > Megaceryle > Megaceryle maxima. The sequence goes on along the minus strand of JANHGN010019695.1, from coordinate 120,082 downwards.
CAGATTTTCAAAGATAGTAACTAGAAATCATGAGAACCTATGTAAGTATATACAGACATATGTACACAAGAGAGCAAAGATGATGCCTAAAATACCACCTGACTTACAGAAGTAACAGGATATGACCTTTAAAAAGGAAGAAAAAAAATTCTGAGTGACATTGAAAATACATCAGCAAGCTACAAATACAATAGCTGCATTAGGTAATGGGCATATTCTCTTTTCTGTGCATATGACCCCTATAGTCTCTCCAAAGACACTCACCTCCCTGTGGGCGTAAGTTGTCACCCGTGCTGTACGTACACCCCTGCACTACGACACCGACCACATAAGCGGCTTCGGGAGTTTCACACAAGACGTGCAGACCCAAACAAACCAGAGATAACCACGCCAGGTAGGCTGCTTTTGGGGCTTACACCAGGCTGCTTTCAATCTCCCCAGCTTTTACCTTCCCCATTCCAGCAACTGTTATAGAGGGGGAAGAATGTAAAAGGAAAAAAACTCTGAAGTTCCCAGAAGAAAAATTGACAAAAGAGCAAATCTAGGTCTGCAGAAGAGCAGGCAGAGCCTTATTGCCAGAAATGGAAGAGTCTGAGACAAGTTCAGCTATCCTACATACTAAGAAAGATGGGCTGCTTTGCTGTCTAAAATCCTTCCACTCCCATTACTACAAATAAAAAGCTTATTTTAAGAATCTGTTCAGATGAAGGGTACAGAAATTATTTTTGTAATCAGATCCTGAAATGTCTGGGGACTTTTTCCATGTCAATTCAAGAAGTAACAAAGGCCTCAGTGTAAAACATAAGGTATTAACGTGTATTAATCAGCCAACATTAGGAATACTAAAAAACTACTGAAATCCAGGCAAACTCATATTGGGCTACATCAAAAGAAGCTTAAAAACCTATTTCAACATGTAATGGAGAGAGTTTTAGCGTACTGGACAAACTAAAAGTCCCATTATTGTGCCGTTTCCAGGAAAAGAAAAACCCACAAATTACTTCCTGCAGCCAGAGAGTCTGCTCTGATAAGAGTTTTACGTGGCTAAGCATAATTTAAGATGGAACAGTCTTTTTTCCATATAATTTCCCATTTCTCTCCATTCTCCCTCCACTCCAGAAGTTCATTTATAAGTGAGTCAAGAGAAGTAGTTTTCCCTTGAATTGGATTTTAAACACTCATAATTACAATTCTGTCAAGTAAGACTGCAAGCACAAGTGCCTCTCTGAGTCAGGAAAAAGCTGTTATGAGAAGTAAAATTTTAAAACTGTTTAGTTTTCAGATAGCATCTTCAAAACAACTACAAAACAAACAAACAAACAAACAAAAAAAAAAAAAAAAAAAAAAAAAAAAAAAAAAAAAAAAAAAAAAAAAAAAAAACCAAAAAACACACATACCAACCACCAAAGCAACTCCTGTAAAATGGATCCAGTTTGTTCAAGGATCTCCAATCCCCTGTTGACACAATAATCCTCTTTATTTTCATGATCCCTCAAGCTTCAAGTGTGTGTCACCTATACAATCTCAACTTTGCTATTTTCAAACATTAATTATGTTCTGGTGTTAATCATTCTTCAGAAATAGATGACTGGTGCATCTGCATGGATTTTGAAGTAGAAGGTTGAATCGTTATTAGCTGCAAGGTCATCTTCCTTTCCCAAACACCCAATACCTTACTGAGTCTAATGACCCAGTTAAATGATCTCTTAATATCAGTCAAGGAATCACAGTTAGCACTTGTTTGTTAGTAACAATAACTTGTTTGACTCCTCTCCTCCTTACAAAGATAAGAATATAGCAGTTGTACCCTAAGACTCTGTTCATGATTTACCCCTGGAAGCTGGTTTTCTCAGCCTTACCTTCATTAAAAGAGCTGTAAATTGATAAACTGTGTCCCTGTAAAATGAAACAAATCCTATTCTCACTTCCCTTTAAAGCAGAACTGTTCATTAAAATGCAAGTAAAGACACAGCTACCTGCTCTCTTTTCTCCCAGAAAGAGAAAAACACTTCAGGACAAAAATACACAGGCAAAGCAGACATTCAGAGTCTAGGCAATACTGCGTGGGAGAGGAATAGGCAGCACGAGCAGAACAACCGTCTGATTCTCAGGAGTGCCTTAAATGAAGAAAAGACTTGTCAGATTTCCAGTGGCTGCAGGAGGAAGACCAGAATCTCTCCTCCTTCAAAACGTAAGGAGAGTTAATGTCCCATAAACAGTACATTTTAAGGGCAAAGCTATAAGGTAAGTTTAGACAGGGAACTGCTCAACTTTAAATTATTTTTCTGCCTGTCAGCTGGTAATAGAATTTCCTTCAAAGGCTCTTTGTATGTCTAAAATCATCAGACCTAGAGATCATTATATTGCATGTCTTAAAGTACTCTTATGCAATCACATATTTCTTCACCTCTTTTTCCTCTGCAGGTCATACCACATATAATGTTAAAATCATCCCCTAAAATGGCCTGTGCTTCTGTAAAGTATGCTTTCCACAGAGAAAATCCTTAAATTGAGAATAAATTATATATATAAAAAAAAAATCTGAAAACTCATTTCTCTCTTTTA
>JANHGN010019695.1:105710-117417 GCA_024605025.1 Megaceryle maxima | reverse complement strand
AAATATGAAAACTCATTTCTCTCTTTTAATTGAAATACAAAATATTTGACCAAATACTTTTCACCAGCTTTTCTCTGGGTTTTCTCAGTGAAACTACAGCAGCCACATTGGGCAGCTGGCTTCAGCTTCTGGAAACAGCCCTCACTAGGCTTTCCCCAGACAGGCTCCACAACAACAAGGTGGCCTCACCAAGGTGGGCAGGTGTAACCACAGCATATTGGTTTCAAAAGGGAAGGCAAATTGTTAACAATCACTGTGTTTGAGTAGCAAAACACCAAAATGCTGAAAGAAAATGAAGGGAACATTGATAAAAAGCAAGGTCAAAGCACACAAATTGACATGTCAGAGAGAAGACTATTTTTCTTAACACATGTTAATAAGGGTGGAATATATACCAATACTGCTTGCAGCTCAAATAAATAAAATTGATAGCAATACTTGGTATAGTGGTGGGTGTAAGGGTTTCACTTACGCTTCACTTATGCTCCACGATAAAATGCAAAGTCAAAAACCTTTTGTAAGATAGCTTTGTAAAACACAAAGTCAAAAAGCCTTTTGTAAGATAGCTTCATTACCATTAAAAAGATGTAAAAGTATGACATTCTTCTAGTACAGAGAGCAGCTACAAAGGTAGTAACTCTCACCTCCTGAACATCACTTTATGTTACTTGATAGCAAACCCCTGTGGAAAACACTTTAAACAATATTAGCATAGAGCTTCCTACTTCACAGAGAACAGAATCTCCTCCTGGTGACTAGAGCAAGAAGGAGAAAAATGATGTTGCAAAAAGGTGACCTCTGCATCATTTTATAGAGGTGATAATATAAACCTATTCTCCAAAAATAGAACACTACAAGAATTGCAGTTACAAGCTAAAAAGGATTAGTTCAGTTGCCCTATAGCAAGGAGAAAGCATTTTGTTTAAAATTAAGAAACTACAAATTGAGAAATATGATTACATTAAGCAGAATTCAGTCCTGTATGACCTTTCCCATTGACAAGAGGGTATGAGTAATCTATAGAAACATGAGTCTTGTCATATCAAGCAGTGCATAGCAGCATTAATGCTGAAGACCTTCAAGACTCCCTAATGATAAATGGTCATGTTGCAGTAGCACTAGTTAGCATTCAGAGTGCCAAAATCCCCTGAGAGTCAAACATTCCCACAAATATATGTCACCGATTACAGTTTGGTAAAGTAAACAAAACAGATTTCTTACAAACAGATTGAGCAATTGAAGGCAGTCTTCAATTTTATTCAGTAATCAGGCTGATTTATTTTTTTTAGAAGCCGTAAGAGTACAAATTCATACCAGTTTTAGTCAATAAAAAGCTGCTTTTATAGTCTATAGAAATGCTAAAGCTAAACTCATAGGCTTCGAGGACTTATACATAAATAAAGTTTGGGCTCAAAAATAGAAAGTATTATTTCATTCTTATTTAAAAATATTTAAGAGTCTTTGAGCCAAGTTGACTGGCAGTTTTCTCATAAATTCAAGTATTCATATTTTCCCAAAACTTTTATATTACAAATTTTTCTCATTTAAGCTTCCTTTTCAGAGTTAAGAAATTCTCAGCAGCATGATTTTCCTATCAATTTTTTCTAGAACAAAAAAGCTTTTCATGGAGATGTTGGGAGCAGCACCACAAGCCCAGACAGTCCTCCCTTTGGACTGGTAGGGACAGAAGATCACTAGTGAACACACACACAAACAGGACACTCTCTATGTTCACAAGCACACATGTATTTACAGATTCCCCAAAGTACTGTCACAGTTTCTCTGTCCTTCCAGCACCCCTGGGTCCCCATATCCTGGGCCCTCTTATCTGACCCACAGATTCCCCCAGGGGTTGGCTGGTCCTGCTTGAGGTTTGCTAGTGAATCCACACACACACCCCTGATCGGGGGGACACACACTCGCACTCACAGCATCTGGCACACAGCATCTGACCCCCGCTGGGTCCCTCACTTGCCTCATTCATACCGCTCCCACCCCAGTGGCTGGGACCTAGACCACTGCTCACTCTAGAGGATAGCACAGAGACACCACTGGCTCCAGTAGCTGACTCCACAGGCCAGGGATGCGCACACCACTCATGTGACTCCAGCTGCCCCAAATCTATTCACACCAGCACCCCAGCAGCTGGCACCTAGTCCTTGCAGCACCAACACAGACATAATGAGAGTACACACAGAGAGACCATTACGACAGGATTTAATTGGAACATCTGACAGACTGCGATGACCAGGCATGGGGCTCTGTCAGACAAGGCTACTGACCAGCTCTGGTTTACATGTGACCAACCCCTTTCGCATCCCTTTCTGTCCACTCTGTCCCTCCCTGATCTCCTTTCCCTGCACATTCCTCCATCAGTTCGTGCAGTACCACTGACCCCCTGCAGCATCTTGGACCCTCAGGTTTGCAACCTTGTCAGATGCAAACCCCAGTTTACCTGCAGTTTCCTGATAGTCCATTATTTTTTGTTTGTTTCTTGTCTTTGTCCCATTATGTTCAGCTGTCAGGTCTGTGTAGTTTGGTTACCGCTTCCCCCTTCTTTTCATTACAAGGTCCCTGACCAGATAGTCCTAAAGTAGTAAATGTTCCCACTTTCCCCACACCCTTTATCAGTTACTGTGGCATAACCCTGTGTACTCCCACAAACCCTTATAAACTTCTGACTGAAGTTAAATCAAGTGAAAATGCACTTCAGAAGTATCTATGGATAAATTGCCATGGGAGTTTTCCACCTTCTATTCTTGCTTCTGGTGTGCTCAGGCAAAGACTGTGTTCATACTCATGTTGAGAATTTATACTCCCTGCATTTACAAAGTGGTTCCATTTTATTTCAAAGAAACCTTCAGGGACAAGAGCTATACTCAGTGTGATAAAAGGGTACTTTCAACTCAAAATACAAGGCAGATTATACTGCAATAAGCCAATCTGAGATGAAAAAAAAAAAAAGTCTAGGTAGTCCACAAACTGAAGGCAAGCATTTAGTCAACAATTCTACTTTTGTTGAGAAGGAGGTGAAAAAAAATTTAAAGTTACACTTCAACTATGAGTAGAGCTTTGCAAGCCAATACTAGAGCTGCTTCACTGTCTTTTTAAACCACTAAGCACGTAGAAGGTTTTTGGCAAAATATAGCCTAATTTTTAAAAAAAGCTTATTGTTTCTTTCCCTCATATTGCAAGTTATATGCCCAGTTAACTCTCTTAACCTTACAAAGAGCAACATGAGTCTCTCGAGTAACAGTACACAATAGTGCTTAAAACTTCCACAACAGCAACCCTGCTATATTATTTAGAACAACAGGTAAGCATAGTGAGACAACTTGTACTAAATAGTTTTCATTTAGGAGTAGCAATAACATACTGGCCAAGGATGACCAGGGACCGTAACAGCATAGAAAATGAAAACACAATAGTGGACAAAAGAAGTGGCATCATTAAAGCTGGAGAAAGAAGAAAAACACATCTTTGGTAATTCTCTACTCCCCTCCAGAGCTCCCAAAAGAGCTTCTAGACTTCACATGTCTGATCTCCTGAAGATTCTAATTTAATTCTTCCTCCTGAAGGCATTTATTGCCTTTTTGGTTTTGTTTTTTGGGGTTTTTTTCTGTAATCTAAAGTTCAGAAACACTGTCAGGAGAGCACAAGAGATTATGCTTAAAATGCATTACATTGGGTAACAAAGAAATTATATCCAATGTTCCGAAACAAAATTTATTTGAATTAGAGGATCTCAGGTAGAGCTTTTGTCAAAGTGTGAATCTAGGTAACCATCTAACAATCAGACCAGCTCAATCCTGCTACGACGCACCTGACAGAACCTACACTTCTGACAGAACTACAGCATACACATTTTAGCCTAAAAGACTTGTTTCCTTGCAAATATGTCTAAAGTGCCCCAATCTCCCTGTTTAACATGCGTTTTGTGTTAGAATTTAATTCCTTCATATGCAAAAACTTGGACATAACACTGTTGGAAATATTAACTCTTCCCCCCAACATCAATCCCTCATGGGAAATAAACATATGTGGCAGTTCATACCATTCCAAGAAAGTTGGTTCAAGTATCAGTGTTTCATAGCAATTATACTGCTAATACAAAAATATTCTGCAGCTTCTAATTGAGTCAGGCAGGTTTTATGAAGAAAGGCACTATTTTTTCCTCTCCTTAAAAAACACAGCTTATGAATTCTACCTGCTTACTGATAAATTTGACACTATTGGAAAAATAAGGCAGCTGATTTAGGAAACAAGAATTATTCACACTGGGGAGGTATATACATCATTAACCATTTTTTGTTTCTTAATCTGTTCTTCGTGTACTGTAGACAGAACAATTCTGCCACCTAGAGTAAAATCCCGGACCAAGATAAAAATATTTTGGTGAATATGCACTATCTGCTTGGCTAATTTGAAATGGAAGGGATAGCAGATAATTAAATGCAAATATTATGTGTTTATTCATTTTTTTAATTGTGTTAGAAAATATTTAGTAGGCTTCTTGCTATCAAAATGAACATCATTGCCAGAGAACTAGGTGAAATATATGATAAATACAGTTGAGATCATTTACATTTTTAATGGCCCTTTCATTACACACATCTCCAAGTATTTCTAAAAGCTATCCATTTCCCCATATAAATGGGATAGAATTCCCTTAACTAGTTTTTAACTTAGGAGTTGGGGGTGGTTTTTGATAAATCAGGAAATTGTAAACCAATTTAACAGAAAAAATAGTTCCAGTTCACATATAGACATATTTGGAAATGTGAGACATATTTCCAAGTCAAAAACTGCTGACAGTTGATATGTAAAACACTGTCCATCAGCTAGGAGGGGAAAAGAGAGGTAATAGCAAGGCAAAGCAATTCCTTACAAAGAGTTGATGATCTAATTTATATAAAACCTAGGATTTTAGCATGTTATTAGTATGAATTAGTGCATCTACCTCCAACTATCCAGCTCACAAGGATGAAGAACTGATGTGTCCTTGGATATGAATCTGCGGTTTTAAAGATTCAGATAAATTTAAAGCAATAAATCATCCTATTCCGCGGGCTGAAAGGGCACATGCTGAGTTCTTCCATGAGCAGTTATGTCAAGTACCAAATAACACATAATTTTTCCTCTAGTGACGGAAATACATTTGTCATCGTGGTAGATGGGATTTACTTCAAACTAAACAGACTAAAATATTCTCTTCCTCTAGTTTCTCTCTCAGGCAGAGGAGAACACCATATAGAGGGCATGCAAGGTTAATCCCTCAGCTCACTGAGTGCTGGTTGGAAAAGTACAGACATGAATTCCCTTCAGAGGCAGGTTCTGGATGTAACCTCCAGATCACAAAGTCCTTAAATTATTTGTTGCTAGAAGCCAGAAGGGTTTGCCAGATAAAGCATCTGTCTTTTTCGCAGTTCTCTTCCTTAAACACCTGCTAGTCCTGGAGACTAGATAGCGAGATAGCTGGACCTTGGCACAACCCATCATGGCCATCCTCATGTGGTTTTTTTTGTGATAGGAAAAGCATCAAGAATGAGTTGTTGCTGGAATTAAAAATAGCCTGTGCTTATTGGCAATAATGTGTTGCACCGGATGCACATAGCGCACTTCATCTGAGGATCTAAGTGTTTTGCAAACATTAATTAAGCTCTGCACTGCTGTTATGATTCACAGAATGCCATTATCACACCCAAGGGATGCAGGAAAGAAAGCCATTAAAGTATAGGGAAGCAAGCCCTTGAAAGCACAATCACTCTGGTTCCATTTCAGGGCACATCAGCCTACACACATACCAGGACAAAGAAAGTGAAGTCAAGGATTACTCAGAACAGAGGATTTCACTTTTACATTATTTATGAAGCATAGATACTTGCTTCATAGGTACTGGTTTCTTCTGACCATTCTTTCTTGTCTCTTGGGCTATTAAATATTATTAACATTTCCCTGTCCTATTATTATTTCTGTTTATTCTGAACTCTTCCTAACCCAGGGTACATCCACCTTTCTTTTCACATCTGCTAGTCTTGACCTACTTCCAATCATTCTTCCTTTGAGTATCATATTTCCTCCAAACACCCTATCCCTCACATTCTTTCACTTGGCATTCCTCCCTAGAAGTAAGAGAACATTTTCATCTCTCAGTACAGAACTGATCATTTCTGAACTCCTGAGGAGCACATCACTTTTTATTGCTAGGAAACAGAAGTAGTCCTCTCACTAAAAGCCCTTGTAAAAAGTCCCCAGCTTTCTTGTAGGCCCCCCGTCAGGTATTGGAAGGCTACAGTAAGGTCTCCCCAGAGCCTTCTCTTCTCCAGGCTCAACAACCCCAACTCTGTCGGCCTGTCCTCAAAGGAGAGGTGCTCCAGCCCTCTGATCATCTTTGTGGCACTCCTCTGGACCCACTCCCAACAGGTCCACATACCCCTTGTGTTGGAGGCTCCAGAGCTGGACACATTACTCCAGCTAGGGTCTCACCAGAAAAGAGTAGAGGGGGACAATCACCTCCCTCAACCTGCTGGCCACACTTCTCTTGATGCGGCCCAGGATATGGTTGGCTTTCTGGGCTGCTAACAACTCCAAGTCTTTCTCCTCAGGACTGCTCTCAGTCCATACACCACCCAGCCTGTATTTGTGCTTGGGATTGCCTTGACTGAGGTGCAGAACCTTGCACTTGTCCTTGTTGAACTCCATGAGGTTGGAGTGGGCCCATCTCTCAAGCCTGTCCAGGTCCCTCTGGATGGCATCCCTTTCCTCCAGCGTTTTGACTGCACTACGGAGTTCGGTGTCGTTGGCAAACTTGCCAAGGGTTCACATGATCCCACTGTCTATGTCGCCAGCAAAGATGTCAAACAGCACCTGTCCCTGTACCAGTCCTTGAGAAACACCACTTGTCACTAGTCTCAACTTGGGACATTGAGCCATTGACCATAACTCTTGAGTTTGACCATCCAGCCAATTCCTTTTCCACTGAGTGGTCCATCCATCAAATCCATGTTTCTCCAATTTAGAGACCAGGATGTCACATGGGACAATATCAAATGCTTTGCACAGGTCCAGGTAGCTGACATCAGTTGCTCTTCCCTTATCCACTGATGCTGTGACACCATCATAAAATACCACAAAATTGGTCAGGCAGGATTTGCCCTTTGTGAAGCCATGTTGGTTGCCATCACCTCCTCATTTTCCATATGCCTTAGCAGAGCCTTTGGAAGGATCTACTCCATGATCTTGCCAGGCACAGAGGTGAGACTGACTGGCCTCTAGTTGACCAGGTCTCCCTTTTTGTCCCCATTTTGAAACTGAGGGTCATGTTTCCCCTTTCCAGTCAATGGGAACTTCACCAGACTGACTTTCCAAACATGATGGAAAGCTGCTTAGCAACTTCATCCACCAGTTCCCACAGGACCCACAGATGGATCTTGTCTGGTACCATGGACTTGTACACCTTCAGGTTCCTTAGATGGCCTAAAACCTTATCTTCACTTAGAGTGGGTGGATCTTCTGTGTCCAAATCCCCACCTTGGCCTACTGTAACTTGAGCAGTGGGACTGAAGCCCTTGCCTGTGAAGAATGAGGCAAAGAAGTCACCGAGTACCTCAGCCTTCTCTATATCTCTCATGACCAGCTATTACCCTCTGGAAAGGCCCACATCTTCCTTAGCCCTCCTTTTAACACTGACATGACTATAGAAGTTTTTCTTGTTACCATTAACGTCCCTGGCCAGATTTCATTCTATCCGGGCTTTAGTTTTCCTAGCCTGATTCCTGGCTGTTCAGACAACTTTCTTGTACTCCTCCCAGGCTACCTGTTCTTATTTATACTCTCTGTAGACCCTCTTTTGCATTTAAGTGTGTCCAGGAGCCCCTTGTTCATTGATGCAGGCTTCCTGTCATTCTTGCCTGCTTTCTTTTTCAGGACACATTGCCAGTCACTAAGGTTGTATCCCTGAGGTTGATACTGGGGCCAGTACTGTTTAACCTCAACATTAGTGAGCTGGAAGATGAGACAAAGCACACCAACGGCAAGTTTCCAGATGATAAATGATGGGGAGGAGTGGCTGATACACCAGATGGGTGTGCTACCATTCCAAGGGAAGTCAACAGTGTAGAGAAGCAAACCAACAGGAAGGCCATGAATTTCAGGAAAAGGAAATCTCAAGTCCTGTATTTAAGGAGAAATAACCCCATGCACCAGCACAGACTGGGGGCCAACAGGAAGGAAAGCAGATCTGCAGAGAAGGGCCAGGAGATCCTGGTGGACGAGAATGAGTCAACACTCTACCTAACCTTGAAACAAAGGCCAACAGTCTTCCAGGATGCACTGGGAAGAGCCTTGACAGCAGGCAAAGGGAGACAGTACTTCCACTGTTGATACACACTTTAAGTGCTGTGACCAGTCCTGCACACCCCAGTACAAGAGAAAGAAGGACAAATTTGGGCAGTTCCAGCACAGGGCCACGAAGATGACAGCAGCAGAGGAACACCTGAGGCGTGGCTCAGAGAACTGAGATTGTTCAGGTTAGAGAAGAGAATGTTCAGGGGGACCTTATCAGTGTGTATCAACATCTGATGAGAGTAAGACTAAGCCAGACTCTTCACCATGATACACAGCAAAAGGAGACAAAATAAAGGCCATAAATTCAAATAGAAGTTTCCATTAAAAAAAATAAATTCTGTTTTTACAGAGTCTGATCACACACTAGTACCAGATACCCAGAGAACCATTGAGGAGTCTCCATCTGTGGAGATATTCAAATTCAAACTGAGCACAATCCTGAGAAACCTGCTGTGAGTGACCTGGAGTGACTCACCTGCTGTGAGTGACCAACTAACGAAGACTAAGTGACTTCAGTAGGGGTGTTAGATTAGACTGTCTCCAGTGCTTCCTCCTGATCCTAAAAGTTACATGATACCACCAGCCATGTCCTTATGACCAAATAAGATCAAAATAAATTAAAAAAAAAAAAACAAAACAAAACAAAACACACCCACAACTGACTTTTCCCCAGTACATTTCAAAATCAACATATGGAAAGAGATCACTTACTACAATCCACCAGCAGGATAAATCAGACTTCTAGAACAGCTTGACATGTAAGAGACCTTAAAGATCATCTAGTTCCAATTCCCCTACCATAGGCAGGGGCACCTTCCACTAGACCACCTTGCTCAAAGCCTCATCCAGCCTGGTCTTAAACACTTCCAGGAATGAGGCATCCACAAATTCTCTGGACAATCTGTTCCAGCATCTCACTTCCCTCATAGTAAAGAACTTCTTCCTAATGTCTAATCTCAATCTACCCTGCTCTAGTTTAAAACTCATCCTTGCCTAGAGGCATTGAAGTTGGGCCCCCATTGAAGCTGACTTACAAGCTCACATTCCATTCTCATTCACTTCAGGTGATCTGCTACTCGGCTGTGATCTTTCTCCAGGCTCAGGCCCAGGGCATCTAATGCTGGCACTGGCCTCAGAGTGGTAGCAGTGGGATGGATTGAGGATCCCCCACATCAACTCTAGCTTAAAGCACTCCTTACTAAATTGGCAAGCCTACCACTGAAAATACTCTGCCCCTTCTCTGAAAAGTGTAATGCATCAGCCCCTGGGAGACCAGGTTTCTCAAAAGTGAGTCCTGTGGTTTAAGTAACCAAAACCCTTGCTATATCACCATTACCATAACCATTCATTTTTCAGATTTGACTGGCTCTTTCGTGCCCCTTATCCTTGAACAGGAGGATCAGTAAGACTACCTGTGCTTCAGAGTCCCTCACTGCTGCTCCCAATGCTTTGCAATCTTTCTTAACAGTCTTCAGATTACTCTTGGCTGTATCACTAGTGCCCACATGAAACAGCAGCAATGAACAGTAGTCAGTGAGAGGTACGAGACATGGTAGTCTCAGTCACACCCTTAATATGAGCCCCTGATAAGCAGCAGCCCTCTCTAGAGATTGGGTTGGGTCAGCAAAAGGGTGCTACTGTACATCTCACCTGCTACTATCAACCTTCACTCTCTCCTCGCTGTGCTCTTCATGGGGGACTAATCTGGTTACCTTACCTGGTGCCTGAAGAAGCCTGATTTTCTGCTTCAACCTGCAGTGCTGAGAATCTGTTCTGCATGGGCATCTTGGGCTTTCAGGGAGGTTTCTTCCTCTTGTTGGTTCTTGTCTTCACCAGCTTCCCTTCTACATTAAAGTCCTCTCTTTTCTTCTGTATTATCTGGTCGGGGAGTATTTGGTTGGTTTACCACAGGCTGGGGGTTCCTACAGCCTACTCGTGGATCCGGCTGCCTATCCCCATTTTCCACCTCCCTGACGCTACGCAGCCTTTTCACGGTCTCCTGCAGCTCAGCCCCTTTCTGCAGATCCTCGACCTGGGCACACCTTTCGCAGGCAGGTTCACCGCCTGCCCCAGGGGAAAGGCACCACCCACAGCCCCTCCCCTCAGCAGCTCCCTCCGGGTGCAGGCTTCGGTCACTCCCGGCACGGCTGGCGCAGCCCCCCCGCCAGAAGCGCTCGCCGCTCTGCCTCGAGGGGAGGCAGAACGGGGACTCTGATCTCGTGCACTCGGGGCTACGGTTACTTCCCACCTCACAGCGTGACGTCAGCGGAGAGACGCTCCTCCAAAGAAAGGCCTCCCCGCGCGCTCTTCCGCACCAACCGCCGCAGCGCGCACGCGAAAGCTGCCGGCGCCCCCCAGGTCTCTCGGCTGGGGCAGCCTCTGCCCGCCTCGGGCCCGCGCTCGCATACGCAACTGGCCGCTGCCGCTGCTTCGCTCTGCGCCCAAAGAGCACCTTCCCCTGCCGCTCCCAGGTGACGCCGCTTGTTCGCTCAGCGCTCCCGAGGTGGGAGCTCACCCACCTTTTACGACGTGAGATGGTCCCGGTGTCGGTTGTCGCGGTTACGCCTCGTTCAGATTTGCCGCCGGTGGAGCTGCTCCGCCCCGGTCTCTGCAGCCGCCCACAGGCTGCCGGCCCCCGACACGGCGCAGACGCTCTCCCGGCTTCGAAAGAAGCCCTTGGGGGCCCTTTTCGCCGCGATTGCCTTCCCGAGTGCGGAGCTGCCCGCCTAGGAGCTGGTCTTCTCAGGGAGGAGGGTCATCTCACCCAGAGTAAGATCTCAGAATCGTTTCGAAACATTATGTGGGCTTCCTGAGCGCGTTGGGTTCCTATGAAGTAAAAAAGCTGCAAAACTCTTTTTCAGGAAAATAGAACAAACAGACTCCAGAACCAGGGACTACGCTTAATTAGTGTGCGTATGTTAAAATCTTCAACTAACGAGCAGCAATGACTGGAGAAGCTTGAACATCCCTCTCTTGTATTTGTACGTGCTCCATTAATTTGTTTAGAGTAACAGGCAAAGATGTGACATACATGTAAGAGTTGAAAGCTGGTGAAAGTCTGTAAAGATCCTGTACTACTTAGGCTTCACATTCTCAGCACACTGCTGTTTTAATTGCCTGCAGCATGTCACTTAATGAAATTCCCTGTTTAAAATTAAGGTCAAAATGGCTTTTTATATTTTGCCCTGGCTTTTCATTTTAGTTGCTGCTCACACCCCCCCATCTCCCCCCAAACAACACCCACCTTCCGGGTCACCCCCAACTTTTTGGGGTGGCTGAAGACACTGACGAGCCTGGGGGTGCCCGGGCCGGGGTGGGGGGGTCCGTGGAGGGTGAGGTGGGTGCTGGGCAGGGACCCCAA
>JANHGN010019695.1:57375-105610 GCA_024605025.1 Megaceryle maxima | reverse complement strand
CCCCCATCTCCCCCTCCCCCCCCAACAAAGGTAAAGCCGAGTTTAATGTAGCTTTGAAAATCAGCACTTCTCTTTGCAAGAGAAAATGCTGAGCTCTCAGCAGAGTTTTATCCCTTAATCTGATGAATTACTAGTATCTAGAATTCAGAATAGTACTTTCAATTAAGAGAAGCTTAACATTAATTCAGCCCCTTGCAGAAAGCCACTCTTGCCTTTTTTACAGAATAATTGAACTGTCTAATTAAAAGTCACAAAGTAAATAACTTGACAATAAGAACTAGATTTCTACTTCATGTCTGAAACTTAACTAAATGTATTATGCCACCTATTTGTGTTCATTAAGCAAAGATCCACGGGTACTAGTGTGAAGGGCCAGAAAAAGACAGAAAGCTTTCACTTCAGAGTGACGACAAAACAGAATTTTGCACTTGAAAGATTTGTTACTCTGAGGTGTTAGGGGAATTTGTATGGATCACTACCCACGTATTTATTTTATAAATATATATATAAACACATAAACACAGCTCAAGTTGAGTTTGAAGCGGACACTGTCAATTTTATTTTAAGGAAGTTATTTGGGGGTTTTCCTGACATTACTGTGAAGAGTGCTGTGGTAGGTAGTTGCTATTTCATCTAGACTGAACCTGGCTGAGCTGCTCTGAGTTGGTTCTTAACCAGATAGGGACCACAAAACGCAGAAAACCTATCAGTAGCAGTCTTGGCAGAGCAATCAAATCCTAACTTGGGAGCGCAGCAGGAAAGCTCGGCTGGGGCTGCTTTATCTGGCTGCTGAAACAGAAAATAAGTTCTACTGGTTCTTAAAAGCTGCTTTGAGACACCTGTAGCTTGGTAGAGTATTTCCAGAGCAGCCATCACCACATAAGATGAAGAGGGCTACGTAAAGAAAGGTTCATGAAGTAAACTTCTTCACAGTTGTGAGCAAGTCATTGCTGCCATGTTTTACCACTGAAAAAAGAAATAAAGAACACTGCACTACTTCATTTTCACTATGGACAGGTAAATAATTTGCAATAGTACGTATCTAATAGTACGTTCTGTTCTTATGTTAAAAAGACACACAGTGCAGTCTCATACACGTGTCATTTTCTATGTATTTCTACAATCCAATTCTACAGTGCTGAGGGGGGAAAGTGTGTGTAATTCGAGTCTTGGTTGCACTTTCACCACATCTTAGAAGAATTTGCTAGTTTCAGCTGACCATACCATCCTACCAGAGATGGGGACAGAACTGTAATAGAAACATTAGTAGTAATATTATTATTATTGGAAGACATGAACACAGCACTAGAACAGTGATTCACCAGTGCACGACCCCCAAGAATAAAAAAAAAAAAAAAAAATTAGAAAAAGGAAACAGGTAGTGTTTCAGCAGAATTCAGGCTGCATTTAAAGTGAGGCAACTATTTGTTTAATATCCAAGTCTTTCTGTTAAAATGAATGTTTGACTTCTCCCAGACAGGGAATACAGTAAGAAATAAAAGGCTTTTTCACAAACAACTAAGAAATTGATCCACCTGCATTGTTTATATAATTCTTTGTAGAGAAGTCATCCTCTAATGTGCATACTAATTTTCCCATGTGAAAAGGAGCAGCAATAATAACCAACCAGTTGAATGTTAGCGTATTTGCGATCTAACTATCAAATCAGAATGTGTGAACTACAGTGATGCTTTCTCCACTGATGTTCAGAATTCAACATATGCCAGCTTACCCAGTGCTCGGAGATGAAGAGCATCTTTAAAGGATGGAAAACATACATTCCCTTCTCCCTCCGGAACAAAATAAGGAAATGAATGTTTGGTTGCAATGCAACAAAATCAATCACAGTTTTTTGATAATAGTTTTGTCTGAGCTTCCCTGGAAAATAGGGCAATTGAGAATTCTTAACAACAGTAGATAAAAATCCAAAATAGCCTTTGCAATTGCAGTGAATTAGTGCTAATGAAGGCTGTTTCCATCCAAGGCTCAGAACAGTTTTGTTCCCCAGGAATACTGAAAAATCTGTCAGAAACCAGTAAGTCAAGATGACCATCTGAAATTTTACCTACAGATGTGTATAACAGGTAAGTAGCATGGGACAAATATTCTTGAGTTTGGCAAAGGGTATATCCAAGAGAATTTTGAGAAAGGAATGAATGAATACATGTTAACTGGGGATCTTACACTTAAATGCAATACTCCAGATAAAACACAGGGAGCATAAGCAGCAGAGCTGTATTCTCTGCTTTACACTCAGAAACAAAGCATGAGAAAGTATATATAGTCTTTAACTGTGTCTAGAGAAAATTCCAGAAGGACCTTGTGGTTCTTCCAGTTCATGTATCTCCCCGTCACAAGACTCCTGCAGGACCTTTGTTTTTAAATTACAAGATTTCCGGGTAATCCCCAAATTATTATTACTCAGTGCTATTAAAAATCTCTGAACATCAGGAGTCTCTTCAGATGCGTGGAGGAGCCCAGTTTGGTTTTCTCTTTAGCTTGCTTTAAAGCTGAAAAGCACACTACACCTCTCGATACGAGTGATTCAAAAAGAGCAAAGTTAGCTCTTAAATTAGAATTACAACAGCTAATTATTACCCTGCACAACTGGCCATACTTTAAATGTCTTTGTCACTGTATTTCCTACACACTCAATCCCAATCCTGACATTGGGCATGTTAAAGTTGATTAGGAGCTCAACACCAAATTCTACACTAGGCTGCAATGTCTCTCTCTCAAGTTCTAAATTACATCTAGAGCATTCTAGGAATAAAGAAGTTGACATTCCTAACATACATTTACCAAAATTGATCATCTCATCGCTCTTCTACATTTGTTTGTACACATTTTGTCTTTAGTGAAGCTCAATACCAATATATCTTGCATGGAGCCTTGTCTTCAGCGTTGCCATTAGCTATGCAAGTATATTGCTGCTTTTAGTTTCTTAACTCGTGGCTGCTGTGTCATGAATACTTTCTTTTCGTAGCCCTTCGCAAGAGAAGCTACTTTTTCCTTTACCCACACTACTTTGGGATGTTGAAGGACAAAGTAATAATTTTGTCTTTTCAATAAATATTTTTTAATTCTTTCTTTTTCAAGGTAGAAAACATTCAAGACTGCAGTAACTAGCACTCCTTCAAGGCTTTTTTCTTCATTTATAGTGCCATGATTTAGACAGAAAAAGTCTCACTGTTTTTATGAATGAGAATTTTCTCAACCCAACTAGTATATTTGTCTGTGGCTAATATCAGCCATGACGCTGAGCAACTACACCAGTTGCCTCAGACACATGATCCTTAGCAATGCCCAGACCTGCCAGGAATGAAGCATTCCAGTCTCAAAAAACCAAAACAAAACAACAAAATTCCAGTGAAAAAGCCATACTTTAAATGTGGCAAAAAACAGAGGTTTACCTGTAACATGAGGACATACACTGACAACACCAAAGCAGCAGAGGTATCACAGGCATGGTTAACCAGACAATGGAAGTTGCAAAGGTACACTTAAGGACTTAGCTGTAATGCAGACACTTTTATCTGATTTATTTTTGTCTTGTGTAATGCAGGTTTACTACAAAACATCATGTTGAGGTAGATGCTGGAGTGATTGGTTGAGCCACTTAAAAAAAAAAATCAAGATCACTGATACACAACTAATTGTGGTATTTAACTATTCTACACTACAAATCTTGTCTTAAGCCAGTGTATTCTTTCCTATTTCAAATTTCCTAACTGAAGGTTTGGGGATTTTTTTTTTTTCCCCCCTACTTTTTAAGTTTGGAGGTATTGACAAATTGAATACATACATCAAAGCAGAAACTACAAAGTTAAAGCACACCTTTGGCTGAACAATTCAGTGATGCCCAGACGTATGAATGCAAGGACTATTTAAAGTGTCATGAGCCTGACTAGAAGTCCACATTCAGAAGCCCTTTGTTTGTTGGGTACTGATGATACATGAACTTTATGAACTTTCAGCAAAACTCAGTGTTGGTTTCCCTTGTCTCTGCTGTTTCTTCCACCCTAGACAGAAACTAATCAAAATCTTTAGCCATGTTTAGCCACAGTTGTGCAGGCTGTTACATGCTCTTAACTAGACAATAGCATACTCCATTTTAAATAACACAGGATTTGGTGGTTGGGTCTTTTTCTTGTAGAGATTTAGGACAGACATCTATCTCGGAGCATTCCTGTCATATCAGATACAGCACTAGAAATAATGTTATTTCTGCTGTTTTATTTCTCTTTCTCCAACTATTTTATTTTAAATTGCTATATAAAGATTAATGCATTCTATAGGTTGAGCAGTAAGCAGAATGTATTTTGGTTTCCATAAAGCAGTGTTTTAACTCACAGTCCTCTTTATGATTTTATCCTTACATCTTAAAAACAGGGTATATTTCATGAAAGCAGGATTAAGGGGGCTGGGGAGGTTGGAACCAACAGAGGAAAAAAAAAAAAAGAAAGAAAAAATTAACAACAAAAACCACACACCTACAACTCTTTCTCTTATGCCCTTGTCCCCAGACTCTTTCTTCACCCATACAGGTATTCACACGCCTTCACCCACATTCTGTAATTGTGACTTAGAATTTCTGAAATATTTTCCTGCTGCTAAGCCTCCTCTGTATAAGTACAATGAGAAAAACTGGAAAATGAGTAACTTTATAAGATTAAGTAGTATACCAATCACAATCCAGCATGCGGTTCAAAAATTACTTCCAGAATATTATCAGCTACTAGCTGAAAGACCCCTTAGTATACAAACCATAGCCTTCAGAACTTCTATTTATAATTTCAGAATTTATATTTTATATTGAGTTCACCATTGAAATTCCTCTTGGAAACACCAGGGAAAAAGTTAAAATTTTAAGTACACGCAAAAGAGGGAAACAGGATTGAAGCAGACAAGTACTGAAGCATTAGGCCAGTAGGGACCTTAACAAAATTTTACTAAGAATACAGATAAATTCCTTGAATAAAAAAGTTTCCACTGTATAGTGACATCTTTGGATACTTAGCACACCCTTACAAGGCACAAGAACAGGTAGTATTGGAGACCTTTAAGAAACTGACCCAGAACTGGCTCAACCAGGAGCACTCTACCCCCAGGAACAGCTCAATGCCAGAAGGACCCTACAAGAGATTACCTGTCCCATTATAGTCCTGCTCCACATTCCCCATCCCACCAAGGGCAAGTGGGATGATACAGAGTTTCACACACAATGCCCATCACCCAGTGGAACTGATAAAACTATCACTTCAAAAGCCTTAATTTGGCAGGGAAGGAAATGGACTTTGATTTGGTAGTAATCAAAAGCAGTTCATCTAGAAAAGAAAAACAAACTCAATCCTGACTTCAATGACTGACTAACAGCTCGCTGAAGTTGTTAATTAACCAAAGCTCAGTAATATCCCATGGGATTAGAAGGCTTTATGTTCCACTTGCTTGGGTGCCAAGTCTTGCAGTAAAATAAGGCATTTCTTATAAGCCATACTATAAAATAGTTCAATCAAAATTTGCAGAAGAATTTAATAGTAGGCCCACAACAGAAAGGTATTTAGCTCTCTGAAGAAGCAGAGATGATTTAGGCTTTGTGAGCCTATATGCTTTTTCCACTGGTCAACAGTTAACAAGAACACTTAAGAGCAAATTGAAGTGAAACCACTGACAAACTCACACACACTAAGTTATTGCTTCTCAAGAGGCCTGTATTGGACTATTACAATTGAAAATAATTTATATACAGATTAAATTACTAATATCCTATTTTTATCTGGAAAAAAATTATTTATTTTGCACTAAGTTTTTCTAAACATGATTTCCCATGGCCCACACCTTCTCACTCATTTATCTCACTGCAATCTTGTCACCCCTGCATAGGTGGGGCTTTTCATTACAAGAAAAGTCACTTCTAAAAAGGTCTTATTGATGTGTACCTAGTGCTTCTTCCTTCTCAAGAGTTGCTACAAATTGTAACAAATAGTAAGCAACAGTAAAGTGGTGTTGGTTTGAGGTTTTTTGGTGGTGGTGGTGGTTTTTTTTGGTAGAGAGCCACAGATTCTCAAACTAATCCTCTCACTCAAAATCACAATGCTGTGCATTATTCCAAGTCACTTCGAAAGGCTTTTCACACCTTGTTCGTAAGAAAAACAAAACAAAACCCAAAAAAAACCCGCAGAACACAAAAAAAAAAAAAAAAAAAAAACCCACAAAACAACCCACCAAAAAACCAACCCACAACCACAACACCCCACATCTTCAAGATATGAAACAAATTCAGAAATGTTCTTTAAGACTCAGGATTTCCCAGCCTAACTGTAGCACCCTAGCTGCCAAATAAAACTATCTCCACCTTTCCTTTCCCAATAATATTGCTGTCAAGCTTTAATAATAGCATGAAGCAAAGTATTGGCCAAAATGCTAAACAGAGCAAAGAAAATATATCTCAAGTTTAAAAACAAATAAAAATAAATAAAAATCAAGTTTATATACTCTAGGCACAGTCTAAGATGAATTAACATTACATAACATTTTCACTAACACAGTTTCACTTTTCAAAATGGAAGTCAGATTTATTCAACATTAAGTGTAACAACACATCAGAAATCAATATTCACTTATAAAATAAAGCAAAGTAACATGAATAAACACAGGAAAATACTGTCTTAGACTCTCCAAGCAGGACATTTCTCATAAGACTCACAGGAAAAAGAAAGGGAAAAAAAAAATTTATATGCAAACAGACTCAATTCCCAAAACCTCATTTTTTTTCCAGTTGTAAAGCAATATATAGCTAATGTGAGGTAAACTAGAAAGGAGAATGAAATGCATCATGCTGTACAACATCAAAGCAATACTCCAACTGCATTTGTGTACAGCATTAGCATGCAGTAGATGAGGTTAAAAGCAAGTACAGTGTGTATATATTAGACAGACAGAAACTAGTCAGTCTGAGGGCTTTGTTTCTTTCTTTAGTTCAGCTAATGAAAACAAACAGAACCTAAGAGCTTCTAAAGGAAGAGCAGAATCTGCATGGAGAACATCTCTTCCCAGAGCCGTAAAGCACTTTAAGTAAGATTGAAATTGCGCACGTGTTTACTTGTCTTGGTCCTCTTCTTCCTATGTCATTGAAACAAACCTAGATCCAATGACAGGGTTTATGCAAATGTCTACATTTTTATAAAGCTGTAATTAATCAAAATAATGAAAGTCATTCAAATTCTGCTAGTATTTTAGAGTCAGGCAATAATATGCTGAATACTCACTACAACTCAACATTATTTAACTTAAAAACAAACAGGGCAAGACATCTCCCAAAGAGCCTTGCTGAAATGTAGGGTTATTTTAATTGTTTTTATTGCTTGGAGGACAGCAATGTGAAAATACACATGCTATCCAAGTCATTTCATTAAGAACTATTAAAAAATTCTTTTAGACAAAAAGCTGGGATCTTTGTTGTTTCTAATCAGTTCACAGCCTGACAGATTTCTGTTGGCAGTTTTTTGTTTTGGGTTTTATTTTGGGTTGGGTTTTTTTTTTGTTATTAAACTGCAATTTTAAACAAACCCCCAAGATCTCCTATAGCTTTTGTCTGCTGTTGAAAAGCAAGCAAGCATAGCACACATGCAAGTTATTAGAATTAGATAGCCAACTATCATTAACTACAAAGTTCCAAGCAGTAAGTACATCTACATTCCCCTGGGGAGACTCAGTCTTACTGGGAGATGGATTTGAAAGCTGGTAACACAGGTTACCTGGTTCACTTCAGAAGTACTCTGCCTTCCACCTGAAGACTTCCAGGAACCCATTTTACCACCTAACAAGCTAGTACAAGTATTCAGTAATTTAATTCATTTCAGTAATAGACTGATGGCTGACAACTGCAGACTGACTCTACTGACCTTAATTTTAAATTAATTCAAGTCTAAAAATAATAGTGCAGCATCAAGATATTAAAAAAAAAAAAAAAACACACAAAGAAGAATTTAACTTTACCACTCATATACAAACTGCACCAGTCAAGGCTGTACCAAGTTCAAATGAGGTACAGCGGTGTTTTTACAACATCCAACCCCAATCTAGTCTTTAAAAAGCAGCTATCTACAACTTATGTAGTAGTAATTCTCATTTGAAAAAAAAAATCCTGTATTCTAAACATGAATATGAACCAACTATCAGTACCTGTTTTTTTGAAGTAGAGGGATCACAAAGAACGGAGTTGAAATAAAATAAAAGGAATGTAAAAGAAAGTCTTAATTCAGATGTCTTTAGCACATATTAAATCAAAATTGACTTCAAGACACACTACTGAAAACTGCTCAGAGGTTTGGCAATCACATAGGTTATTGCTGTAACTACCAAATTTAATGCTGGGCTAAAAAATGGAATAGAAATATGAAAGTAATGCCCTGCAGAGTACACCTAAAGAAAAAGAGATTTTTTTTTCCCCTTGGATAAACACTTAACTGATCTTAAAGCTTTGAGACAGAATGTACCTCATCTCCAGCAATGCAAATCATGAGCATTCCTTAGTCTTCTGACTTTGGTGAAGATTAAATCCCTCTGAATTGTTTTTCATCCTCTGCAATGAGCTGCTGAAATGTGCTTTCCTTAAAATCTAAGCAGAGATCAACTCTCCCACTTTCATTTCAGTGAAGAACACACACACTATTTGGTAAACTTGAGATTTAAAATTGTAGAGGAAAAAAGGTAACAAATCCATTTTATTTTCAAAAGACTGGACTGTTAAATTCTTCAATCTTGCTTAAGTCAGATGCAAGAGCAACTGAGAGTAACAGTTTAAGCACTAATATTGTTATAATTTATATTAATCAGTGCATTCTGCTTATGCGAGAGGATTAAGTGGAGTTTCAGAAATGCCCCATCTCTACTGGGCTGGAAAATGATTTGTTGAAAATGTGTATGACACTGTTGATCTGCTACTGAAGCCTCAAAGTATGGTTACCCAAACATTTATACGCTGTCAGGCAGTCATACTCTTCTGGACAAAAAAACCCTTTTTTTGGTTACTGGTTATACCAACATCTGTCTTTAAGTTACTAGTACAAAGGTTTGCCAGCATTTAGAATCAAACAGCCTTAGGATGCTCAACTATTACTCAATGAAGGTGTAACATCAAGGATTAAAATGCCTACAGCAACGTAAGCAAGCACTGTTTCAAACATCAGATAGTAATGCACCACTTTAGTCAGTGGAACCAAACAGAAGGGCCAGTAATTCCTCTAATTGGCTTCAAAAAATTTACTGCTTGTAAGTAAAAAAGAAAAAGGCTTCTTTTCATACATTTCAAAATTAAGGTAGTAATTCCTCTCCAGCAGTGTATCTTGGAAATGCAATGAAACTATCCTGAAGCTCTAAAAGCTGGTGGTGTGAGAAATGCTAGTTAGAACCCATCTCTCTCCTGTCTGTGCTGTTTTCCCATATAATGTGAATCAAAAGGGCAAAATTTTGAAAGCTTCAATTTCCCATTCATTTCATCTTTTTAGGCTTTCAATTAGTTGTAAATTAATGCCTAACTCAAGCTAGCATCCATAGATATCATAAGAAAATGGAAGTTAAGTCTCCTTGGCTTCACCATCTTCCAGGATTCCAAATGAGGAACAGTATTCTAACTATAATATTACCACCTTGACTATGATGAAGAATCTTCCCTCTTTCAGCAAACTGCTCATCAAAAAATGGAGAGTAATTTGCTACCTAAGTACCAGTGAAGTGGGAAAAAAGAAGTTGACATATGCATGGAAATGCCAATAAGCAATTTTAAATTCCATCACCGAGCAGGTAAAAAGAACCGACATTTCTATCTCTAAGTCCACCATAAGCTGGTAAAAACATTTCCCATAACAACAACCAGAAATGCCTTTCCAACATTTATTTATGCTATTAGGAAATAAGTGTCACAGAGCTTTAGTAAAAATTATGGAAAGGTTTGGGTTTGTTTAGTTTTGGAAAAATCCATTCTTATATATATAGAACCACACACTTGACACTTCTTCATTCTACAAATGGTAACCTCTTCAGGGAGAAGCCTCTTAGGCAGTTTCCACAAAGGGACTTCTGTCCTGACAAAGGACTCTAACAAAATACTTAAGAAAGCAGCTTTTAAAGAGTACTGGAGAATTAAGAACAGAACATAGATTTTAGCTATAAAGGCAAAAAAAAAAAAAAAAAAAAACACCATACAAACCAAGAATAATTAAAAAAAAAAATACAGAACAAACCAACCAACAATCTTTGATCACAGCCATTCTGACTTTAGACCTGAGGAAGTCCTTAGCCATTTGAGGATGATGACACTAGATGATTGTCTTGAATATCTGATGTCTTACAGTGGTTGGAATGCTGGTTGGCCTCACTGACCGCCAGCCAGTTCAAGTTAAGCAAACAGAGGATAAGTGGAGGACATTTTAAAGCATATAATCTCACTTCTGAGATGCTGACATGTGCCATATAACTAAAACTGGATGTGATGTTTGCCAGTGAGGATTCACCTTAGAGTACTCTCAACAAACCTTCGCAAAAGGATGCTAGCACTTTGAAGATGAGAATTTCTACAGTAGCTATAGCAGAAGCAATGCAAGTCACTTAGGTTGTGGACAAATTTAGGTGGCAAGATATGCAATGGGTCTCTTAAAATAATAATAATTTTCAAAAACAACCCTATGAATTTAAAATTACAGTTTGTGCTCCAGCATACAATTCTCACTCCTTGTGATCATATTAATTGAAGCTTTTAGTTCTATAATATCTATTAAGTAGCACCTATAAAGTCACAGGACAGCTGTTGATAAACTGAATCTTGATAATAATCTGTGCTCTAAAGGTTTGTCATTTTGAAGCCAAAAAAATCTATCACTATAATCATCTAAGTTTTTCTTTTTTTTTTTTTTAATGATGATGCCTTTTCCAGAAAACAATTAAGTATCTTTTTAAAAAACACAATTTAACAAAAAACTCACAGCCAATGAAGAGTCCAACGCCTCCTCTATTTCAATTTTTAGTTATACTTAGTACAAAAAATTTGATTTTGTCTGTTTTGGCTTCCCAGTATTTGAGATTGAATGACTTTGATGTCAGGATTAAGAAGTGCTGTCCTCCAACTTCTCAGAACCAGAATTTTTTTTTTCCATGTATAAATATTTACTCTCGAGTATCAAAATGCCACTTCATCCTATTTGGTAATGACAGAGAGAGAGTTCCTCAAACCTCACACTTTTAGATCTACTACCCAGCTCAAGATCTTATTTTAAATTCAATTACTGCTATAGCCCTCTCAAGTGTAGGCATCAAAATTGAACATTTTTTCTGGTAGTAATCTTCTACATGCTGTTTAGAAGGCAAAATAAGTTCCCTACTTTTATGTGGTTTTTTTCCCCTTTGTACATGATCAAGTACTTCATCAAGCTTTTAACTACAACTCTGAAGACTCAGCATTAAGATGGTTCTCTGACAAGTCTTTTTGCATCACTGCTTTTGTCTTCCATGTATATAGTGTACAATCTTTGTTCAAAAATATCACTGTTACCTTGTGATGACTTTTTTTGCAGCTATAGCTGTTCAATCTGATGATTCAGAGGATAACGGAACGATGATATGTTGTTCTAATTTTCTATTTCACCAACTATTCTGTTCTCCAAACTTACCCATTGATTCCTCCTATGCTTTTTTGTTTGTTTGTTTGTTAGATAGTAAAACTCTGGATTCCTTCTATTCTCTAAAGGAATTCATCAATGTACCAGGAACTCCTAAGGTACTTGCACATGTAATATCGCCAGCCCATTTACTAGCCCTCCTTTTGTAATCATTTCACTAACCACAGTAAATCCTTCTGTTAACATCACCACCACTTCTTGAGGACAGAACTAACATCAGTTATGTAGAGTGGAACCTAAATAGAAAATGGTAGAAAACAGATGTATCACTTAATTTCATTTAGCTACAGGTTCTGAAGGCTTCTTACTAGAAGGAAAAAAAAAAAAAATTAGGCAGTTGGTGAATTCATTCTTTCATACAGTACGGTGTGTACCTATTGGCAAGAAGTGAGCCTGTAACCACAGGTCCCTGGCAGTGGAACCTGTTACTGAGGCAACTAGAATACACCTATGGAAGAGCTGAAACTATTTAGTCATCACTGGGTAAGTCGCTTGTGTTCACTGGAGCAGGAAGTATTTCTTTGGAATGTGCCTCAAAAGAAATTCCTGCTCAGTATTAGTATTTTCAAACAAGCTGAATAAAAGGCACTGTTACTCAAGCAGTAAGTTTGTTGTCTCCAACTGTTGGGGAAGAAAAAAAAAAACAAACACAAAACCACATGTTTTTGAACTAGCTACCGTTGCCCTAAGAAGGCTTCCTTGTTACCTCATAGTAATTTCATCTCTCCCTATAAAAGCTTAACATAAAAAATGTTTTTATCTGAAGTATGTCAAGTCTCACCTTTATATCTAAAATTATGAGTTAGTATAACAGTATGCATTATAAAATTATACCATTTACTTTCAGACATATCTGAACAGCTAAATCTTGAAACTATACAAAAATAAAGTGTATGAAATCTTACAAAAGTAGGACATTAAGACATTAATAGCTAATCCAAAAAAATATAATAACTTATTAGACAGCAGTAAGCATAAGCAATGTAGTCTACAACAGCTTTCAATTAGCAGGACCTCTGAAACATACTTGAAACAAGCATCAGCTAAAATTGGAACATTCTCAAGCATAATAATGTTTCCAATTTATTATATTTGCCACGGTACAAACTTTCACAGACCAAATGTCCATATCATGTCAGTCTGTAAACAAAAGCTACTATACCCCTCCTCATTTTAGGAGGGTGAATATTTTCAGTCCTCCGTCAAGTTTCATATCCATCACTTGCATAAGGAATCAAGAGCCTCTTCTCTTGTTATTTTTTTTAATTGTCATACAGCCTGCAGTGAAGTAAAATCACAGTGAAAGTCCTGGGAAAAACATGATCTTTACAGCAGGACTTGAACCATTCTAATAATAAATGCATCTAACAAAGCTTCCCATAATAAAAGCATGGCATTTCCATTTCCAGAAATCGAGTCAATTAGAAATCCTAAGTTCTACTTAAAAACCCCAAAAGATCTAAAAGTGAAAAGATTCATCTTCTCAGTCAAATACAAGTCTTTCAGTATCACTTGCAGAGAGACTTTTCCAGTCTGTAAAACAGTAGTGCAATTCAATTAGTTCTACTTCTTTTATTTTTCTTGAAGTCCAGTAGATAAATGTCCTAGCTCTATGGAAAGATAGGAAGATGATCCAGTAAACAAGAAACTTTGCTAAGCCCAGGAAGGCTTACTAGTCCATTAAAGCTTAGAAGTCCAAAGTGGCTTAAAAATGGTTTATGAATACACTAAAAAAACCCCAACAAAACAAAATAAAAAAGAACAAACCACTAGAAAAAAAAAGGCAGAAATTAATGTAAACTGTCTGAACTTTTTAATGATTTCTCATTGACAGCTGGCATGACCTTTGACAGTACAGTCAGTTAAATATAGTTGACCTACAGAGCATTCCATTAGGGCATCCAGTCTGGAATGCTCAAATGGAATTACATTCCTAAAGATTTAAAAAATAGAGTTCTTATAACATTACTATACAATTCTTCTGCCCACCTCACTTACACTTCTTCTTAAAGAAGCTTTTTATTTTTGATGGCTTTTTGTTTTTTTCACCATTTTGGTACAGGTCCTGTGGGATGCTACTTATCCTAGGAACAGAAGCAGCTTCATGGCTGGGTTTACTATCACTGCTGGCTGAAGAACATGAGGTGTGCCGAGGCTTTGGGACTGGGATCCCAGTTGAAAGCTGGTTCATGCTGCAGGACTTCTCCAGGATTCCATTATAAACTTTGCTTGCGGGACTAAAGATCATGCTCTTAGTTTCTGCCATGCCTACACAGTCAGGAGAGCCCCTAGAAATATCTGCAGTTAGAGAAGAGGAGTCTCCTGTAGATGATTCCTCCAGTGAGAATTCTTCCGGGGATACTTTCTGTGGAGAAAATGTCTGCTGATACATCTCAAGACTTGCTGGAGGAGACTGCTTCCTTCCAGTAGATGAATTTAAGGAGTCACATTCCGAACCTGTTTCCTGTACTTCCCTGAGTCAGAGCAAAGAGAGAAGAAAGCATAATGAAACTACTACGTCCTTCATGTAGTTAAAAAGGAAATTAATTTAGAATCAATAGCATTTCTCTAAAAGCACCACCCACACTTTTCCTTAGTACTTAATTAACAACCAAAAAAAACCCCAAACAAACAAACAAACAAAAACACACACACAAAAAAAAAAAAAAAAAAACACAAAAAACCAAAAACAAACCCACACCACAAACCCACACCAACAAACACCCACAAAACAAACCACCAAAAAAAAAAACCCAAACCATTAGGTTAAACATTTTAACTTACAATTTGCATTACATAGTTTTATTATCTAAACTTAAGATAATTAATTTGTGCGATCTTGGTTTTGTGGGCAGCAGCACCTGCCCAGAATCAGTAATTTTCATCTCACTTCAAAGAACAAAAACTATCTTTCTGGCATGTGAAGTCAGAAAAGTTATGAAATGAAAGAAGGAGATTTAAGCCTATCGTATACACAAAGTTTCTTCAGGACAAGTGTCCCTACCTTTCAACAAGCTCATTTGCTCCTTCCAAAAGGAATTTAACCTTTTCCTATGAGGCCATGTAACAAGAGTAGGTACACGCTCAACATGCTGTAAGAATTGTGTTACCATCCATCTTCTCTTCGCCCAGTAGCTGACATTGCTTTTGATCCTAGTTTCAGATGTAAAAGCCAGTAACATATTGTAATGGAGAATCAGGGTTAGTTCAGTGCACCCTGGATTGTAACATTACTTAACTGTATATGATATGCTAGCTATTTACATACACATACCAGACAAGAACTCTCTCTGTTCCATGTGGACTATAATTAATTTATATTATCCTAGAGATTACTTTAACTTTGGCTCAGTTCAACCTCTAATTCTAAACTGTTAGTCTCAAATAATCCTATCCAAGATCCAAGTGCTGTTTGCTAATCTCCGTACCATTGTTTATCAGCAGAGAAGTAAATGGCTTCCTCCTCCTCTTCAGTTCGATAAAGAGCTGGGCAGCTCGACACAGAAAGGATGTCAGGGTCAGGGGAGTGCAAAGCATGCTGAGACTGTGGAGATGATGGCACAACATTGCGTCTTGATCGACACAAGCTACTGCTTCTTGCCAGTGTGCTGGGAGGTTTTACAATGGACCCTGAGACAAAGAAAAAGCAAACCAAAACCCTCCAAGTGACATTGATGTTAACAATATCTACTCTGAAGACTAAATAGCAGGTATCTGCTTCAGCCACAGTGATTCTTAAACAACTTTTACATTGCCTGACTGTTTAGGGGGAAGAAAGCAAAGGGCATCACCTTAAGCACTCTACAGTCAGATAAAGCAGCTAACCAAGATGCAACTGCAGCAGTTTTATGCCTGCCAAATATTATTCTGATCATGCGCACCAAAGCTCTGTCTCACAAGGCTCCCAAGAGCAAAGAGAAGGATTTTACTGAAACTCCCAACCCTTTATAAAGTAAAGATAGCAGTGCTGAAATTTGTGTTACACAGTGTCCTGGACGTGTGTGGCAATTTGGAGCTTAAAATATGTAAAAGTCTCATGTATACCTAACCAAACAGTCAACTGAAATACACTACATTAATTGAAAGTTATGTTAGACACTGAAGACCAATTTTGTTTATATAAAATGAAAGAAAATAGAGAATTCAAACTCATTTTAAACTCAAGAATTTCCTATTTGATAACACTTTCTTCTGCCAGGCTAACTAGGAATTTAAAAAAATATATATAAAATACGAAGAATGGGTGCAGACAGCAACACAAGACTTGATCAGGAAAATATCTAACAGGATGTGATGTGACAAATTAAAAAGCTCCTAATCCAATTCCTACTTCAAAAGATGATTGGGCAGCAATAAATCTATGGAAATAGATCTAGAAAACTGTTTTCAGGCTAGTTGTTATGAGCCTTGGGAGTTCTCACACCCCTCCTTCAAACTGTCCCACAGAATGCATCACTGCTTAGATGAAGACAAACATACATTACAGTTGTAATGCAACTCAAAACTTTTGATTTTACTTCTGATGAAATCCTTACTGACATGAAAGGCACATGTTGGCAGCTCAAAATTAAGTTGGTGTCATTACAAAAATATTCCTAAAAAAAAGTAAATGCAAACTGAGATAGGAGTAAGAATCCCCATAGGAAATTTGTACCACGTGACCAGGTAAATCAGATGCCATCCTACTTGCTGGTGCAAAAAAAGAACCAGCAGTGAATTTTCTGAGAAGTTACAAGCATTTTGGTTCTTTGCAGGTGTATATACACAAGGATTACGATGGATTCAGCTATGACAATTTAACCTCTAGAATTTTCTAGTAAAAATGAAACCCACTAATCAGTCTCCATTAAAGTAGAAGTTTCACTATTACATTCCTGTAATGACTTTGTTCCAGTCTTCTACATCTTTTTGTTCTTCAGGTGTGGATTGATTAAGCAGATCTATTACTTCACACCATTTTAGTCTATCATCTCCATTGCTGCAGCACAAAGGACTCTGTCCAGCAGACTTCAAATTTCAACAGTCTTAGGAGATAAAGGATGCTGGGGCAAGGAAACAGCCCAGATAGTTTAGTTTAGATCCAGAGACTGAAACAGTCTTGCTCATAACTGACCTGTCTGCACGTTGCATTATACCCGAAGCCTCATGACTGATACAAACCATTTTGCTTCTGTCCTTTGCTTCCGGTTTTTCGTTAACAAAAACACCAAAATTCAGGGAAACACATTTAAAATTTTTGTAATGTTACACAGATTCAGATAACTTTCACCACTGACTGAGACAACATTAGCTAAATACTTCCAAATGAACTGAAATTTAACAAAAGAAGAATTAAATTAAAATTGCAAATGAATAGAAAAAGTTTTTACTAACTATGCTCTTAGAAACTGTAGGGTCCTCCTGTAAACCAACTGCAATTTGCTCTCTGGCTTCACTTCTATGCAAGACCTAAAGGAGAATTGTGACTAAAAGAAAAAAAAGAATCACAGGTCTGAAGTCTTACATAAATCTGTTTTGTCACTTTAGACCATCTGGAAAGTCATGATGTATCAGTCCACAGGTTTCTCCATAGAGACTTGGAAGTTCAACTCTAGGCATCCATATTTTACTGGGCCATCCAGTATTTTTTAAAAGTCATCAGAACTTTCAGTAATTAGTGTTGCAAGGGGATTAATGAACTTTTCAATGTGGCCTCTAGAAAAAAAAGGTTGCTACATTGAACAACATGTAGCCAAGGCACTCTAAATGAAGCCAGCAAAGCAGTGACCATTCTCCTTGTGCTATTTTGAAATACAGTTCTAATTGCTTCTG
The DNA here is from genome assembly GCA_024605025.1 of Megaceryle maxima. Taxonomy (NCBI): domain Eukaryota; kingdom Metazoa; phylum Chordata; class Aves; order Coraciiformes; family Cerylidae; genus Megaceryle; species Megaceryle maxima. The sequence continues at coordinate 88,124 of JANHGN010019695.1, read as the reverse complement.
AGAATCCCAGCCCTGGAACAAAAATGTACACACATGACAAAACTTTTCTTCCCTACTCATTCCTCAGCTTGATAATGCTTCTTTGAATAGTCACATGAGAGCTCATCTTTTTAATTTGCCTCTAGAGTCCAGTTAAGCAGAACTTCCATAAAATGTGCTCTTGTACTGACGCAATGACTCAAGATATGAGGGTGGTCTGAATCCCTTGTGTATCTCTTTTGATCATAGTTTAACCAAAGCTGGATTTCCCTCCCTCCAGCACTTGGCTGCTCTGCCTCATACTCAAAACAACTGGCTGAATCCAAACACAAACATTCTGCCTGAAAGCTTCCCTTGGACAGCAACATCATTTTGTTCCAGCCACTAAAGAATGTTTGGAAAGCTATGTAGCATGCAGTCTCTCAAAGGGTGTGATCCTCCTAGTAGCTCCAGGGACCCTAGACTAACTCCACCCTTTCCATCTGAAAAGGTAAGTGTGCTAACAGAAATTCAGAATTACTCATGAAGTAATGTCTAAGTGGCAATCCATGCGTGACAGACAGACTTCCAAAACCATTAGCTGGATTTACCCTCCACTCCCCCACTGAAACGGAATAATGTTATGTATATATGTTATCTTTATTATAAAACCCAGCTTTCAGTTTATGCAAGTCACAAAAGATGCATCTGAAATGCTAACTGAAAGGTTCACCCTTTTCACTTTCATACAATCCTGTTGAGTTCAGCACCTTTTCCCACCTTACTTTAAAATCCCATGCCTCTGTAACTTTTCCCGGCTCATATTACTGAGTGCACCACTTACCATGAAACTGTGAAACTATTGGAGGAGTATCTTCATCTAAGTCATCAACTCCTCCTGCAATTGGGTAAGGAGGAATGGAAACTCGGGGCATAACCACCCAGCTGTGATCAGAGTAGAGAGATGATGTCAAGCTTGGTAGACCAGAATTGTGCGCTATTTGAAAACCACAAATCTTCTCAATCTGTTGCCATCGATAAAGACGTTCTCTCAAACATGTTGTCAATTCAGAGAGTGCTTTCCTGAAGAAAAGTCCACATTAAAATTACATTTATTTAATGATAAAGCAAAACAACACAAGTGCAGTCATTCCAGCATAACAGAAGATCCATCAGTTTAATATCTTTTAAACAGTTTTACTTGAAAGTGCAAAAGGACTAAGATATAAAATTCCATAACTCTCAAAAAGTTCCATTGCTCTCAGAATAAATAATCACAAAAGAATATGTATCCTGGTAATACTTACTTTGCTTCAAGGATTTTATGGTCCACTTCATCTAGGGAGGAGCTGTGTGCAACATGTAATGTGCCAAACACAGTGCTCCGCTTCTTTTTAATCTTTTCTGCCTGAAAAGCAAGATAAAACCAAGTGCATAAAACTATGAGTTCTACACTTAACACAGATGACAAAACATTAGCAATATTGAAAGGTAGCAGATAACCCAGAGGAGGGGGAAAAAAAAATACAAATGCTTATCTGAATAACTTGTATTTATTATTTCATATATCTAGCAATAGATCAGAAAAGTCTTTAAGTAGAGGAAGAGTAACAGGTAGTACCTCATCTTTGGCGATTGCTAATTGCATTTCTGCGTGCTGTCTTTTGATATTGTAATATTGTACTTCAACTTCATGTGTTAACTGCAGCCACTTCTGCAAAGCTTCAGGAACAGACCAATTGCTTCTCAGCTCAAACTCCTTCTCAGCCTTTTTTAAAGCCATGCGGACCTTGCAATCAAGAAGAAAGAACTGTCACCAAGAGTATCATTAGAACTGACAGCAGAAGCAAATTAAGTATAAGCATCTTTATACCACACAGCAACACACTAAGGTTTTACAGAAATCTAGTGTGTGCTAATTGCTATCAGGAAAACAGATCCAGCATTTCTGAAATACAGCACATGAATTTTTATATACTCTATTATACTCCAATAAATATATAGTCCTTAACTTGAAGCCTAAACATTTTTGTAAGACAGCATTCTTATTTACCACAATAAATCCAATCTGTTGCTACTCAGAAGAGTAAGACACAGCTACTACTATCTCATCAAACAAGAAGATGGGGGCGGGGGGGAAGCTTTCGTATATATTTTATTCCAGTAATTGAACAACATTATGATAATACACAAAATGCATGTCTTCAGTTTCAGGATTATTTTACAAGATAATTGCATGATTGACAGACAATCATTAAGTGCTCTTAGAATTTGTCCATTCAAATCCTGCTTTAAAAACTCCTAAGGATCTAATAAAACCGGGGCAATTTTGAAGATGACAATAAAATTACAGACAGTTTGCAGATACCTGTACTAGCTCTTCCTCTGCATATTTGAGTCTGCTGAGCTCACATTCAGCTCCCTCCCTTAACTCCCTTAAGCGGTGAGCTTCTCGTTTTGCATCATTGATCTCATCCATCATTTTTCGCTCCAGATTTTGCTTTTCCACGGCAACATTTCTATTTTCTTCTTGTGCCTTCTCAAGCCTTCACAATTAAACAAAATAGGAGAAAATAGACAGCAAATTTGTTAAAACTTGGAGCCCTCAGGAGAAGGTGTGTCCAGCAATAGGGCAAGAAGCAATGGGGCACAAACCAAAACATAAGCAGTTCCATCTGAATATCAGGAAACACTTTTTTTCAGCACAAGAGTGACTGAACATTGGCACGGGTTGCCCAGGGAGGTGGGTAGTCTCCATCCCTGGACATATTCAGAAGCCGCCTGGACATGGTCCTGGGCAACCTGTTCTAGAAGATCCTGCTTGAGCAGGTAAGGCTGGACAAGATGATCTCCAGAAGTCCCTTCCAACCACAACCATTCTGTGATGATAAACACTGTGCAAGCTTTGTGAATCAGCAGCAATTGCATCACACAATGTGATGTCCACATCAGACAAAATATGCAAACTTTTAGGTGAACCTTCATTAAAGGTGTAATAATGATCAAAATAGAAGTCAACTCTCACACTGCTAAATAAGCAATAGAATCAGCCCAGGTCCGTTTCAATATTAACAGCTTAAAAACAGGAGAAATGTTCTCACTTCCATGTAAATAACTATTCCAAAGTAAACTGTCGTTACAAAAAATAATAGTACATACTTCTAAATATGCAGGTAAAAAAAGATTGAAGCTCTATTCTCTACCTTCATCCCCAAGTTCACATTGCCTGCTAAAACAACAGGAGCAATTTCTACCAAACAAGCCATCGTCATGGAAATCAAATTCCATGCAAAATGAACAAAAACCCAGAACAGCTTAATGCAAATAATTTGTGACTGTAAAGGATCTGTATTGGAATTTAACCTCAAAACAGAAATACAACTAAACATTTTTCTTTGGCTGATTTTATACCTTTCCTGCAAATCAAGGAGACTTTGCTCTGCTGTTTGAAGACTTTCTAAGTCCTTCATCATTTTTGTGATATGTTCTCTTGAGGTTCTGTTCTGTGTATATGCAAACCAGCAGCCTCCAAAACCAATAACTATAGAAACTGTTAATATAAAATCCTTCATCCAGTTGTGAGGGGGACCTGTGCAGAGAATAACATGATCATTAACAAGTTCATTTATACAGACAACAGACTTCCCCACCCCCCCCCCCCCCCCCAAAAAAAGGTGACAAAACTTGAGGCTCAACAGAACACGAGCTCATTTATCTCAAACTGTCTTCAACAACTACCTTTCAAATGGACTACATGAGCAACTCTGCTCCACTACAATCTACTTAATCAATACCACAACATACTTCAGATAGAGGAAAGCTTACTAAATTTTACAGTACCGGGTCTGCAACTTCATTTAAATGAAGTTGAGAGAGTTTCCCCAATACATTTTATCAGGCCAGTAGGACCTTTAGTTATGTTTAAGTTCTCCCCAGTCTGCACCCTCTGGAATATCCTATGCTGAATTAAAAATCCACTTGTACAAAATAAAGTAGCTAATAGCACTTTTTAAAAGCAAAACCTGGACTATCAAGTATCATAGCCAAGATACACGTACACTTTGTTGTTCATACAACTTTTACAGTCAGTTGTACCTTCGTAATACACACTTTAAAAGACAGTTTCTGCTACCACTAAAGTTATAATGCAAACACAAAGTGCTTTGCTTTTTTTCTCCAGCTGAGATGTGCCTGGCTAACTCAGCTCAGACCTGGCCTGACTTTTGCAAAGTCATTCACTACTCTCCAAACTGACCACGAAGCTCTGGAAGGCTCTCCTAGGTCAGGAATACTTGACATGCACAGCACCACAAGAGCAAGCGACTGTAGAAGCAAGCATGCAGGCCACTGGTGATGTGGTAAGGAATCTGCATATGCTAAAATGGCTCAGATGTGGAACTGCTGAAGTTTAACTGCATTTAAACTCAAGTCTGCACAAAAGACACACATTAGATTTGCATCGCCATCTCCTTGTTTCTTCCTTAGGGAAGGTCATCCCCTCCAATTTCAACATCCCAGCTTACACTGTCCAAGCTAAGTGGGAAGTAAATGTAACATTAACTATAAGTGTAATTTAAAGTCAAAAACACCAAGAGGACACTTCTTGTGACACAAAAGCCAACATCCATCTGTCAAGGGGAATTATTTCTACGCAGTCTTACATACAGAAGTGAACCCTTGTCCTGATCCCAGCATCTTGATAACCTTTAATAGATTGCCCAGTTCCACAATGCACCACTAAGAAATCCATCAATACATCCACAAAATAGATTATCTGTTCTACCTACATTATGAAGTGTCACTGAAAATATTCCCCACTGAATTCTCACAAATAAGAGATAATGGGGGGAAAAAAAAAAAAATCTCCAAAGAGTTACTAACGTGTGAGAGGTCCAAATAAAACAACATCCAAGGCTTTAAGCTGAAGCTTCTGTCTATGGCTCCGGTCAATTATTTTCAAGTGAGAGATCATGAACGCATGTTCATTTACTGCTATCCTGTTAATGATAAGACAAAATGTTACCTATTCCACAAGCTATATTCAAAAGCAGCCTATGGGAAGAAATACATCAATAGCATTTCTCATAGTTATATAGATTAGAGTTATGCAGTTGGATTGAGAGATGTAATACAACAGTAGTGTTATTAAAAAAGTGAAGCAGCATGTGGCAAAGAAAAAAACATCAATTAATTTCACTATTCTTTCTGGAATAAGAATGAAATTAATATAGTTCAAGATAATGGTATATATGCAGGTTTGTTACACCAACTCTGAAATACATGCAATACTGAAATGTAATAGTTACGCTTAAGAAAAGGCATTCTGTATATAGTTCTTGATGTATACACATGCAATAGACATACAGAATGATGTGATGATCGGTAAAAGATTTAACAGCAAGAAACAAAAACTTAAGCAGTAGCAAGAAGAATTTATAATTTTTTAATATTTTGGCAGAAAAAAAACACCCACAAAAATGCAGTTAGCTCTTCAAAAATTGCAAAGCCTTTTTTATCCTCACATTCAACTGTATCTTATTACACTTTAGGATCACGTAGCTGCTCCCACAAACAGACTGAAGCAACAACCTACAGGGAAATATTTTAAACTAATGCAGAAGAAGCGTTCACCTGGGAAGTGTTGTCCCATTGACATTGCTATCTCTGAAATTCTTTTCATATTGAGGCAATTCAACAAATTCCGATAGCCACTGAAGAGTGTCCTCCTGAGTCCAGTTATGAACTAGAAGAAAAAGTAAATTTAATTACCTTTAGTTTATATAAAAATCAATAGGATGATACAGAAGACAAGCAGTAGAAAAGCAGGTTACAGTAAGCAAGAAGGTTTACCCAAACATAATTGCAGAAAAATTAGCTGTAACATTCACCAAGGTGTTTCTGGCATTTTGCCTTTTTTCATTATATGCTTCTTTAGAGGGAGCCTAGGCACACTATAAACAAACAATCATGGAACTAACAGAAATATTTCTTTATTAAAAATACCTCAAAATAATGTTTGGGTTTTGCTTTAATTTAAATCAAGACAGCATCTTGTGTTTTTTATCTACTTAAACTGATCTCAGCTTCAATCCTTTTGTCTTTGCTGCTCTTACAGAACTAAATACGTCAGCAGGTGCTGTAGCCATTTAAGGCAATGTACCAAGATCTTTCCCAGGGTGATGGCTTAAGAACTTGTTTTCACAAGAATTTTCATAGAGGCTTATGCCTAATAACCACAAAATGGGAGGAGAGGAGATGGAAGAAAATACTGAAAGACAAGAAATTTAACAGGAAAACAATCTCTCTCAAATATGCATAAAACATTTGTATTACATGAAGTAATATTCCCACTAAGAAAAATTAAACATGTAGAGAATAATTAACATTTTTTCTGGATAGCAGCAACAGCCTACAAACCCTTCATAGCTACAGATGCTCCAAGAAAATAAAGAAATACTATCCACAGATTTTACTAACAAATCAATCACATCTCTTGCTCTAACAGGCCAGCTGCTACAGCTTACAGCTATACAGTGACAAAATTGAAGGGAAACTGTTCTCTCTGCATTTCTGAAGTCTGCAAAAGTTTGTCTGCACATGAACTGAGTCTCCTGGACAAGTGTATCTCTGCATGAAAAAAATACTTTTTTTTTTCCCCTCCTCCTTTTTAAACATTTCTCTATGTACAACTACTTGCATATGGCAATGCTGGATACAGATTTCTTTAGAAACCTTATCACAGAGACACATTCTCAGTGGTGAATTTTTGTAATGATTTTTTAGAAAGAGCTGCTGAAAGCCTGATGAGCAAGCTGCGGGTAATGGACATTTTTATAAGTTTAAATTTCTATTCAGTTCACACTGAAACAAGGACTACTAGGTCTCTTGTCTACACTAGTTTAACTGAAAAAAATAAGCTTAGACATTTTGGATTTTCATCATTACAGATAACTGCAGATAAAACATTTCACAGACCCACTTAGAGCTTTAGAAAACAAACTCACAGTACAAACCACTTATATATGAATGGCTATGTTGTGCTACACCTCCTTCCCAGCGTGCTATCCCATTTCTACCCTTGCTTTTGAGCCACAAACTATTTCCCAGGTATTGATCTTGCAAGAGACTTAGTTTTACCATATTACCCTATATGCAATATGTCTGGACTCTCTTTGTAAATATTCACTTTCACATTGCAAAGGTTCTTAACTGTTTTGTGAATACTAAGCTATCAGATTTCAAAAACATTCTAAGCATCTTGAAATTGCGGTAAGATTATCCAGAAAAATTACACAACTATATTGCAGAAATATGTTCATAAACTGATCCGAAACAAAAGCACTAATTTAATATGACAGGGGAAAAAACCCCATCACCTAAAACAGCTATTACACACCTACAAGCTTTATCACTGACAGTACAGAGCATGCAATTTCAGAACAAATAAAATCCACTGAGTTTATAACTTGATGGGGATAAAACAAAAAAAAAATAGAGATATTTCACTTCTACTGCTGAAAGTATTTTGTAGTCACCCTGACAAAATTTACATAAAAATTTACACTTCTTTACGGTAGTGCCAATCACATCTGTTCTAAAGTGTTGAGTGGCGTTTCCATCATGGAATACCAGGGAAATCGCCCCAAACAAGCCAGTTATATTTAGAAAAAACTCACAGTGGTAAATAATGAATAGTGAAGTATCAGATACCTCCATTAGTACAGAAACTGTGAAAAGAAGGAACCTAAGTCTATCCTGATCTAGAACTTGTACTTTCTGTATTGTTCTTACACTGTTACCTGTTTACATGAAGTTATATAAATTATATATAAATTACCTTTTGGTATATGTTGTGTCCTTTTAAATGGCCACTAGCCACCGAAGCTAAGCATAATCAATGCATAGCTAACTCTTATTCCGGGATTTCACAGTCCAAATCTCTGTCCACACACAGATTTCATGTGTTTACACCCCAGTGCAGCACTCAATCTTTAGACTTACATCAGCTGTTCTGTTTCAGATCACAAGTTTTGATGGTTTTAAATTTTATTTTGTTTTGACTTAACTGCTATACTAATATTGCTGAAGGTGAAGACAGCAAAAGTAGCTTCAAACTGTTGCTCCTTCCAAACCCACATTAATGGCTGATTAGAAGATCAGGCTATATAGCATTTTTTTTTTTACATTTTAAATTTAAAATGTAGCAGCACAGTTCTTCAGGACAGGGAGGCATGAAGCAAAACATTTCAGCCTTAATAGTCCTATGGGCCTCCTACTCCTTTCAGAAATCAAATTACATTCCATAAGAGTATTTCTCAGCAAGGAGTGAATGACAGCCATATATGAGTCTTCCAACAGCAATCCAGTTGTGCAAATCATCCCCAACACGTTTTCATTATAACAACGTAATAGTTTTTGTGCTATGCAATGGCTTCCAGCTCGTCCTGTTTGCTGCCCATCCTGCATGCATTGATGTAGATGCTCTTCAGCTGAGCTCCTGATTTGGTTAACTTTTTGAGGAGAGAAGGCCTAATTGCTACCTGTCCATTCCCAGGTGCACCCATGATCTCTAGTTCATCAATAACCCTAGTGTCCTTACTATCACATAGTACTCTGTCCCCTACCTCCACTGGGGTGGCAGACTGAAGGACCTTCTTCACATTCCATCCCACAAATATTGCTACGCTGCCCCCATGTTTATCAAGCCTGGTTTTATTCTTTTCCCCTTTCCAGTAGAGTTTAAAGCTCTTCTGAGGAGCCCTGCCAACTCCTGGGCAAAAATCCTTTCTCCGCTTTGAGACAAGTGTAACCTGCCTGTTGCCAGCAGAACTGGTGTTGCATAAACCAGTCCATGATCCTGCCAGTGAGACCAGGATCAGAGCCAGGTATTGATCTGATTGCTCTTCCTGTTTGTTCTCTCATTGTTCACTGTAACTGGAGTGATAGAAGACAACATGACTTGTGCTCCTGATCTCCTGACCAGTTGTTTCAAGGTCCTGAAGTCTCTCTTGATTGCACTCAAGCTTCTTGTTGCAACTTCATCACCCCCTACATGAAAAATTAATTATCATAATCTGAGGGCTGTACCAGGGTAGGAAGTTTTCTCACCACCTCTTTGGCTGAGGCCTAGGGGAGGCAGTGGACTTCCTCAAGAATTAGGTCTGGTCTGCACATCAGGTCTCTGTTCCCTTCAGAAGGGAGTCACCTATGACAATGACCCATCTGTTTTTCCTTTATACAAGTAGTTTTGATGCAGGGAGTAGGCCAACTTAATTTTGGCAACACTTCTCAGGTAGACAAATCATCATCCTTGTTACTAAGCTCCACTTGAAGGGTCTCATACCTGTTACGTAAAGGAGACCTGGGAAGGGGGTGGGGGGAGGTTTGCTGAGGGGACACCTGCAGCACTGTGTAGGCAGGAACTTGGCTGTCATTGAACATAGTGACCAGAAAGGGAGGAGACAGTCAGATTCATGGGGAAAGGGAATCCCCCATCTTATATATCTTATATATCTTATCTGGGCCTGTCTCCAGAAAAGCAGGATGTGATTCCTCTTGCTTCTCAACCTGCTCACCTCTTCCTGGAGCTCTGTCACTAAGCAGAGGATTTCCTCTTACCTGGGCGCACCTCCCGTAGGTGTGCTCACTGCTGCTGCCCCATACCAGTGTGAGAGCCGGGCACAGCCTGCAGCCTGACAGCTGGGGGGATCCATGTTCCCACTGGAGCTCCATCTGCGAAGCTGCATCAGTCACAGTGGGTGCAAAGCTTAAAAAGGCCATGATGTTCTGCTAAGCAGAAACCATCACTCTCTGGTCAGTGCTCTCAGCACCCTCTCTTGTATGCACACAAACCACCCTGCAAACTGCTATACCACACATTGTTTACCTGCTCTGCTCACAAGCAAATATGCCATAATGGTAAAGAAAAACTAATTTTTTTTTTTTTAATGCAATTTATAAAACCTAATTTTTGGTAGGACTCATAGTAAGCCATTCATTAACTCCACGTTTGCCACTACAGTTTTACTTTGCCACACAATCAAGTCCATAGAACAACCCCACATCACCAAGAATGCAGCACCTTACCTATTCACCAAGAAAGCTCAGAGAACTACCCATCTCAAGGTCCCATGCTTATTTTGTAGATTGTCTTACTATTGAGACTAAATCACAGAATCTCCTAGATTGGAAGAGACCTTTGCGATCATCTAGTCCAGTTACTAATCTAACACTGAGAAGACCTTGACTAAACCATATCCATCAGCACTATGTCTACACAACTCTTAAAATACCTCCAGGGATGTGGTCTCAACCACACCACTCCAGTGCTTGACTACCCTACCTACCCATCTCTTTAGATAGCAAGTTCATGTGATTTTAACCCATTAGAGGGGGAAGGGAAAGGGGGGAGTAGAGGAGCAGATGATACCCTTGAGACACAGAACTTTCAAAGATAATTATGCAAAGACTATTATTCAGACATCAAAACAAATGCTCATCTATCCCCTTTACTGCACTCAACTATCACCTCTTTAAGGCCCTTGATTACTGTAAATGTATCTTAATTTTAACCCAACAACTACTAAGCTTGATACTTAAGAAGAGCTGAAAGGCTCTATATAAATGCCATTTTCTTAGAAAGAAAAGGAGACAGTCAAAGCAAATACCATATAACCACATACTGGCATTTATATTTAAAGAACAGACACACAACAATAGAAGTCAGAGGACATTCAGAAAGCAGTATTTTCTATGCCTTACTGAAAGGACTCGTTGAGACTATGGGGCAATACAGCAAAACTATGCACGGTGCTGGTTTAAGCTATGATGATTCCTTCCATGCAGGTAAAACCTATAGCAGCCTTAAAATTCCTTTTAATTGGCACGGGCTATGCCTTAAGGATTCGGCACCAAGTGGTGATACCAAAAGACTGCCCAGTGCTAAAAATATTAAAAAGCAATATACTGAAGCTGCTTTTTTATTTTATTCTGCACTTTTTAAATTGAGCCAATCCTTGGAGTTCCATTCACTGAATAAAATCCTTCTCAAGCCATTACTTAAAAATAACCTCTGTTTTTCTTACTTCTAAAAGGGGACACCAAACAGCAATAATGCACTTACTATGCCATAAACCATGCTTTCACTTTCTTCCCTCAAGTTTGGTCTGTCTCACATCACCAATATCTTAAGCAGAAGAAATCTTTAAGCTATTTCACAATTACTTAGTGCAAACATCCACATAAAGCAAGCTTTATGGAAGGAATGGGCAATTCTACTCAGCTTAAACTAAGCAGCAATAAATAGATCCAGAAGATGATCCTGCATAAGCACTAATGAGCACTGTCAGAAGCACTACTTAAAGAGCTTGTAATTCACATACAGATACCTCAAACTACTTAAAGTTTCAAATTACTGATACATCATTTACACCACCATCCACCCTCTTGTTTAATGCTGTCATCTGGCAATACAAACTAGCAGCACATAAGAAACAAATCAATTGAAATTCCTAAAACATCTAGAAAGGAAAAAACAGTATTTTCCATGTTACCTATTATTAAATGAAAGTAATATTTGAGGGGCTTCATGCTTTCTAACAGTCACCAGAGCACTGTTAACACTGCTTGGGAGCCACACTGTAAAGCCTCCCCTGAGGTGCAACTTTACTGTACCTTCTGTTGAGGAAACTAAAGCCATTATAAGCAAACACACTAAGACCAGACATTCCTCAAAAATTTTGTAGTCTTACTCGCACTGCTGACTACTACATTTTAACAAGTTATTCATAAGTCAGACAACTGCTGGGAGATACTTCTCCAGTAATTTAGTTGCAATACTTTCAATTGACCAGGATCTTTAGTCATTTAAAGACATTTAAAGAATAGTTCCAGAGATGAGGCTAAAAACCATATATATTTAATACAATCAATGTATTATCTCAGACTGCACTTAAATGACTTCCTACATTAGCAGAGTGAACCAATAGCATATTCCTAGTTTCATTCCCTTTTTTGTTCATACTTTCAGCTGTTTGACTAATACCAACTTTTAAAACTCTATATGCATACCACCTTTAGAATGGGGAGAGAAGGGGGGGAGTTAAGTATTTTTCTCCTAAGAATTCTGAACATTCCAGACATCTCAAGAGGAAATTAACACTAGCTGGTCTGAATTAGTTATTAGTTAGGTTTATGTAGACCTAATAAATAACATTACCAAAACAGATTTAGGAAGATGCTATATCATACCATCCATTTAGTATTCTAAACTAAAAAAAAAAAAAGGTAGGAAAAAAATGTTGACTTATGTCTGTTTCAACAGCCACCATAATTTTTAGCTATTCTTCTTTACCTACCTTCAGAAGTTTTCCAGCGTTTCCACAGATCCTCAATGGTGATATGCTTGTCTTCTCTGTGAAGGTGACTATGCTTGTTAGAGGCATCCTTGTATTGCATATCTTCCCTTAAAAACTGAAGAAAAGGGAGAAGGTCATCTTAAATGATAAAATAATTTCTAGAACAGAAACTAAGAATTTCTAACAGAAACTACAAGGACGTGAGGGAAATAAGAATCTTACTATCTTTTCCCCATGCGAGCAGCACACAATTCATGTAAGCTGACTACATCAAAGACTCAGAAAGCAAATTACACACTCTTACAGGATTTTACAATGATTAAATTCTATAAAAGCTGAAGGTGTAGTTGCTAGTATACTAGGTTTAATATTACTGGGATGCCTTAGATTTACTGTGATTACAAGAATGCACCACACAAATAATACTACACACTTCTCTATTCCAATTTCATCTACTTGAAGATAAAATCCAGTAAGAATTGAAATTATGTCAGTCTTAATGAATGAGTAATACTTGAATCCTGCTATACCGGCTTGAGGGATGAAAGGTGTTGGCTAAGTATTACTAAAGTATTTTGATTAGACAACACAAATTTGATTTCTATTTCAAATTAAGAAACAGAAGTCATCTTAAGGACAATTTTCTTCTTGCTAATTCCTCAGTAGTTACACTCCAAGCATGGAAGCATTGCACAAACCTGTTTCCTTCTCAGCAATTAATAGGAACTCTATGCCAAATTAAAAAAAACACCACACACAAAAAAAAACACCCACACCACACCTTTAGTAAACACGACAGAAAGGAAGATCCTGCAATCATATCATATCTAGCACTGTTGTATCAGGGTTTCACAAGTCACTACAAACAGATTCTCCAAATACAAAGGGGGGGGGGGGGGAAATATGGAACTGTAAAATCCATTCTTTTTATTTCACACAGGCCTAGAAAAGTTAGAATACTGGTTAGCAAACCACCTCCAATTACTAGTGGAAACTTTCCATAGATACGTCCCCAAAAGCACAGCATGAGCAGTCCCTGTGGGTGGAGACCTTAGTGTTAGTGCCAGAAACCTAAGATGAGAGCTAAGTAATCTTCCCCAGCAGATGGCCTGCTTTCTTCAGTTCCTGAAGGATAAAGCTGTTCAAACAAAACCAGCTACAGATAGTCATGACAGATAACTCAAAAACCAGCTTTTTATGTATTTGGTCATATGTCATCACTAAATCAAGCAAAGGTGAGGAAGAAGGCCAAGTTGTCTGTGCACTGCAGAAGACCCCACTTCCTAAAATTTAGTCCTGGTAATAATTTATTTGCAGAGCTTTCTGCATAGACCCCATTTCTAACAAATCTAGAGACTGTCGTTCAAGAAACTCCAGGAGAGCCTGAAAAGTCTTTTATTAACTCTTAACAGAAAGAGATCGTTTATGATAGTAGATATATACAAGAAAAAGCTAACACTGTCACTTCCCCATATTAAAAACTTATTTAAACTTAATTAAAAGCAAGGGAATCTAAAACTATGGGAAGAGGTTCATGTTTCTCCTCTAACTGCTAGACTTTGGATAAAGTACTAGTTGCCTTCCCCAATCCAACTGTAAAGCCATAAAAGGTTTTGTGGTTCTAAATGTGGACTGTTTTCAATTCCTCTCTCATTCATTTACCACTTCAAAACTCTTTAAGCCAGATGTTAGCTTTCTAAAGCCTTTTGATTCCTAAAACAGTTCCATTTAGCCCATACAAATTACACAAACATTTTTAATTTCTCTTGCCCATATAAAACACAGATATATATACACACAAACATAGGAGAAATATAGGAGAAATGTATTAAATATGAAACATCATGGACCAACAACTGTAAAAAGGTACAATAAGCACAGAAAAGGACCAACTGCTCTAACAATATGCAAACATAAAAATCTTTGCTGAATAACCCCTATTCCATGGTCCATCTGTGAACTCAGTACTTCTCATCTTGGCACAACTAACAGAAAGCTGGCAGTTTCCACAGCTAACATGCAATATGCAAGCAAAGGCAGATTATTTTATCTGCTCCCACTCCAACTTTACTAAAGGGTAAACTGAAGAAAAGGAACCAAACAATAAGAAAAAGCATTATCTTGTTCACTTATGTCTCTAAAACTTTCCAGATTAAAGTACAGTTTCACAGCTGGAACAGCAGAAAAGAACTGATGTTTGCCCACCTCATCTTTTCCCTTCACACTGCAAGTACCTATTATCAACTACTGTCCCTGCAGCACGTCTTTTGGGAACTTGTAAAAAAGTATTAAAACCATTACCTCATATCCTTTCACTACAGGCCTTTGTCAACAGGCCTTCTCCAGGCTTTTTGTAAGCTCCCTTCAGGTACTGGAAGGTGGCTGTTAGGTCTCCTCTGGACCCACTCCATCAGGTCCATGTCCCTCCTGTGCTGAGGGCTCCAGAGCTGGATGCAGTATTCCAGGTGAGGTCTCACCAGAGCAGTGTAGAGTGGCAGAATCACCTCTCTCAATCTGCTGGCCACACTTCTTTTGACGCAGCCCAGGATGCAATTGGCCTTCTGGGCTGCAAACACACACTGGCTGCTCATGGCCAGCTTCTCATCTATCAGCACCCCCAAGTCCTCTTCTGCAGGGCTGCTCTCTATCACCTCCTCCCCCAGCCTGTACTGATAGTGGGGATTGCTCCGGCCCAGGTGCAGGACCCTGCACTTGCTCTTGTAATATATGCTGTATGTAAAGATTTCAGCACATTTTTCATCTCCTCAGCTAAAACACATGCCTCAGATCAGTTTGGTTCATAAGAAATAAACTTGCTTTTTATCTTTAGTGTGAGTTGCCAGCAAAGGTTTTAAAACACTCTGGGACAAGAACATCTGAAGCATTACACATGCTGTTGAGGAAAATCTGAACTGTTGCTAATAATACTACATAGAGGGTTAGGAACAAAGAAGAGAAGGAAGATGCCAACTGATAAAAAGAAAAGCACTATAAGAAAGCACTCTGATTTTAAAAATGGGATGGACATAAGCCAAATAAGCAATGCAAAAAACAGTTCATGGAAAACTTGCCGCATTTCATGTCATTCTGCTACGGAGCCCGCAGAGGGAGCAAGAGTTAACGTACCAATTCACATTCTCACCACCCTGCTGGAACACAACCTGCTGTGCTAAGAAGTTGAAGGGAAAAAAAGGAAAAGGCCTATTTCAAATTTCATCACAAATATAGAAAACAAAGCAAAGTTTGAAACAGTATTTTTCAGGAGAAGATGACAGTAGAAAAGATCTAGTTTATACTGAAAGACTGTTCAGAGTATTTGACTAAGTCCATTCTTTAAAAAAAGGAACTGTCAACAAAGGAACTTGTAAGCAGTTTGTACTTAGGAATCAGTACAGAATTACTCGTCAGGGGAGAGGCTATGCATTTATGGATTTTTGTGTAATTCCCCCCCCCTAAAAAAAGTTAACTGGGAGATTAGCAACAATGACTTCCTCGACAAGGTTATCTAACACTAGATGGTCACACCAGTAAAGCTCCAGTTTGCATAGCTAGAGAAAAAGGCTGTCATGTTTCAAAGACTAAATGCATTTACTAATGGAGAGGTATATGACATCAAATATATTTCTGTTGTTTAAAAGATCTTTGTTTCAAAACTGGCCTAATGTGGAAGTTCTCCTCTTAAAAGAAAAAAAAGGAACTGCCTTCTAAATTGAAGAAAGCCATAAAAACAAAACAAAACAGCCCTGTTAAGGAGAGAGGATTTTTCTGTTCCTTGTCATAGCAGCTAATCACTCTTCTGTTGCCCCAGTCTTTTAAGTCTACAAAGAAAAGGTTAGAAAAATAACTCTAAATAGGCATGTTAAAAGAATAAGCTCTAACAAAATTATCCAAGTATTATCTTAGCCAACATAATTACTCAAGAGAGAAGACCTTTTAAGACTGCAAAGTTGAAACCAAGAAAGCATCAAATATGTTACCTAAAAAGAACTGTGATACAAAAGGAAAATAACTTCTCGAAGTAGTTACTTAAAAAACAAGGGGGGGGGGGTGTGGGGTGTGTAAATAAAACACAACACACCTACACTCCAAACGGGAGCTTTGATCCCAAAACTACTGTAATAACTATGTCTATGTTTTGCTTCCCAAGATTCAGCAGTATAATAGGTGGAGAGGAAAACTTTCTCTTCTCTGGAGGGGATGGGACTTGTGGAGCCCTGTAAGAGAGTTACAGGGTCAGGTATGCCACAGACATCAGAAAGCCTTTACTACCCTAACATTCACCAAAAATCCAGTCAACTCATAACCAAAAACTAACTTGGAGGAAAAAATATACAAACAAAAAAAATCTGACCATTACAAAAGAAGGAAAGACACAAACTGCAATACCAGCTTGACACAGACACCACACAAACTAAAGCCACATGCAACAATACAAGTTAAAGTATGTTAGAATATTGAAGTTGCAAGAGATGCTTGCTCCTTGGAGCACAAATGAACAATTGCATACTTCTCCAAACACCAGTGGAAAAGTAAAATTAACCACCCTTCCTAACTGCATACGGAAGTACTCATATGCTATGTTTATATTTTGTTCTGAGTGAATGCTCAAGTTTATAATTTTCTGTTTCACCGACTTAAAATAGACCCTCTAACTGACAAGTTTAAGAGCAGTTAGTAATGTCTCCTGGCTAAGTAATACTTCTTCCTCAAGCAACTATTTCTTAAACAGGGTTATTTCTTTCACTCTTCTTCAAAAGTAAACCTGCAAAAGTTTCAATTTCACTTTTCCTAAAACACTACTTTCAGACACACCTGGTCACTGTTAGAAAGCCTTTAATACATTCCCTCCTGTCTACTGCTACCAGACACATTACAGCTATTGCAATGCGTTATGATGGCAAGTGTGCTTGTAACAGGCAATATGCTATGATTCAGGTATGACAGGTATGACACGTATGATCTGCCTATCCTATAGAAAGGTCTTCTAAAGATGTTACACAGTAAAATAAGAAAACCTATTAATAAAATAAGAAAGCATATTTAAACATAATGAAAACATCACTAGAAAAATGTACATAGCTGTGAAAGTGTTGTCAAGTATATTTTAAGTAATCTACAAATTTATTTTTAAAAAAAGTCATTTGCAGTGAAAAACAAAACTGTAGCTACTGTATTGCAAAGTAAACTTCGCAATCTCTGCAAAGCCAAGTTAGAATTTCCAAGGAGGCATTTCAGTGCAGCAGCACTAAATGCCTGCAGTGCTACATAAACAGGTGCAGACAGCTACACATTAGCTTAATTACCTCCAAGGAGGCAAGGCATGAGGTAGATCTGATCCAAATCACGTCGGAACAGGTTTCTATGCAACCGTGCCCATGATAACACATGCTTCCTCTCAACAAGACTTCTTTGCACAGGCACGGCCATAGACTACCATGGTCATAATGTTTGGAGACAAGACCTGCTCTGAAGAAACAGACTGTGTAGACATGCTCAAAGTTGCTTACAAAACTTCAGGAGCCTAAAAGACACTCTGCCTGGGGACAAATACATTAACAGCTGAATGATAAAATTCAATGCAAAAAAAAGACGACCTCTTAACAAATCTACGAGAAACTAAGGGGATTAAAGTAAGCCAATAGCTTAGGGGGAAAAATGTTTGCTGCAGTGGTTAGGAAGCTCAAAATACTCGTTTGTAACAGAATGTTCTTGCACAGAGAGATGTAAAACAGATTCAGGAGCCATCCCAGTATTATGCAAAAACAGTCACAATGTTTTCAGTTTCTGAACCACTGCAGCAGGTATTTCTCTACCACACAGAAATTGCCTGGACAGCTGACAGTGAAGTATAAACAAGTTTACACAAATACGAACACCAGTTTAAGGACCTCTATTATACAAATATTAAGGATGACACCAGAATACCAGAAAAACTTTAAAGGATATTTAGTACCTTGCTGAGTATTTGCAGACAACAAATTGAAGCAATAGTTCCTCAGTCTACAGCAGAACCTCTCCCAGGTGTAACTGTAACATCTGGGGTAGGCTCCTGAAATTTAACTAGGTCCCAAAAATGCACTAAATGAACAGAGATCAAACTTTTGGAACTGTCATCTATTAATGTTTAACATTTGTTCCACATATAGCTGTATCCCCCCCCCCCCAAAAAAAAAAATCTGCTAAATCTCTACTCCCTCCAAGGTACAACAATCAAAAGTATGAGAAATTATGTGCATAAATTTCCTTATGTTCAAAAAACACAGAAGGACTATTCACTTAGAGTCATCTTGAGTTTAATGTTAAATCCTGAAAGTGTTTCTTCATCTCACACTTTGTGTCTAATATCCAAAAATATACATACTTAAAATGGGAACACCACACTATCTTGGCATCTGTTTCTTCATTATTTACTGTCATGGAATTTCTTGCAATTTAGTACTCACTACTGTCCAGAATAGATTATTTAAATGAATAGGTCCCTGGTCTAAACTAGTAAACCATCTTTCATACATTTTTTAATATCTCTTAAGGAATTAAAGAAGAAAAAAAAAAAAAAGATGTGCAGAATTCTTTCACCAACTTATAGCTTCACACAAATTGAACAGGTAGCTCAGTTTCAGCAGTAAGTCAGAAAATAATTTCACATTGAAAAGTTATGTTTTCCTTTCCAGATTCTCCTAAAATAGTAATAGTAATGTGTAATGTTTTAATTCAGCAGGCTTGTGATGTACAGATGCATGTACCATTTTAATGGCTAAAAGAATGGAAACATAACCAAGAACATGACTAGCAAATTAATTACATAAAAAAAGTAAGTAATAAGAGCAGGACTGGTTCTCCTTTATTGTAAAACCTTTAATCATAAATTCACACTAAAGGGAGGTTATACTGATATACCTCAGCTCTATAAATTAAATTTTTAACTGAGTTTTTAACACAACCTCTGTATCTTAATTTTCTTCTGGATTATTCATTTAACTTTTTTGGTTTTTGTTAGACTCCACCTCTTCCATCTTCTCTCAAACAACACAGTATACTCTCTCAAGTCATTATGTTTGTTCCACCTCACGTGGATTATTTGCATCTTGGATGCAAATATGACCTCAAGCCTTCAAAAAAATCGCTTCACAAAGCCCATCCATTTAGAAATGATCTCATCCTTCTGTCACTTACTACAGCCAAAGTCCTGCACTACTATTGCTATTCCTGATCATATCATATTAGTTACTTTCTGCTTTAATTGTTGTATAGAAGACACTCCCTCCTTTAGGCCACTGAAGATTCTTTTTGGTTCTTGCCTCCAGACAACATTTTCAGTCAAGCACTTGTCATATCATCCCCAAGGTTCCAACTTCTTTGGTGATACTGTTAAAAGCCACTCTCTGATCATTTCATGCTTTCAACACTGCAATCTCTTCCTCTCCTGAAGAGCATTTTTTTGTCTTTTCTTCTTTTTTGGTAGTTAGGGGGTGGTGTGGAGTGAGTAGGTGTTGGATTGGGGTGTTTTGGTGGAGTTTTTTAGGTAAGTGTGCAAGTGCGTTCATAAGAGGCTTCAATATATCAAGATACTAAGCCGAAGTTCCCACAAAATGCTCCAAGTTCACACCATCAGCTTTGTGTAATATTAGATGCACAGTAAGACAATAACAACTTTATTTCTACAGGGAGATTCCTTGAGCAAATGACTTGATGCAAGAGCTACATATATGGGTTCTTTGGCAACAAGAAAAAAACTATGTAAATAGTAAACATATGATAAATCAGTCTTACTCCTTGTGCCTATTCATCATTAAAACGTATCATGTACACGTGGTACAACAGATGCTTCCTGAGACAGCCTCCCACAACACATGACTCAAACCTCAGTTAGTAATGCATTCTCACTTTCAGTTACCCTTTTACAGCCTACCTCTTTAAAGCAGTTTTAAAAAATTGCAAATCCTTTGTATGTTAATAAAGTAATAACAGCAGGAGATAGATTTGATTGAAAAATTCGTATTAGCCTGCCCTAACAGCAAGTATAGCTTGTTTCCTCTTCTCTGCTGTACCATACTCTCTTTTTCACACTGTGGTAGCCTACTTCACAGAAATTAGTAACCACACCATGAAGTATACTCTAAACTATGACACAAATTTGTTATGCAAACTTTTCTTTTTTCCTTTAAGATATGCATATTGTTTAGAAGTACATAATTCTACATTAAAGACTCAGAACTATGAAAAAATTAGAAGAACCCTGAAGGGGGGGGGAAATCAAACTTGTGAGTAGCTATGATGAAAAACCTCCTTTTTTCCAAGCGTTTTAAAATAACTAGAATTAGGAAAGTGTATTTTTCTGAATTTAAAAGATCAAATATTTTCATCCTTATAAATCTTAAATTACACCATCTAACACACCAAATAATGGGGGGGGGGGAAACTGGTGCGCTTCAACAGTGTACTGGCAGTTCTTTATGGTTTCCAATGATAAAAACAAAGTCAATCTTAAATATTTTTAGGAAGTTCTCTGCATATTTTTGGTAAAGACTTAACAGTGGTTTTTGGTTGACTGCATCTCTTATACGCTCATGTGGAGGAAGTAGTAAGGAACTTGTGTTTTCACTTGCTTTATTGATGTTTTCTTTCATTTTCATTCATGAAATTCAAAGCCTCACAGTAAAATAACAGCACTTAAGTCTACTGCTTTTTATTAATATGTCTTGGGAGGATAAAGAAAAGCATGGGTTTAACCAGTTAAAATACTGCTCTTGGATAGTCAATATTGGAATGCAGTAGTAAAGCCCTTACCACCTCTAGATGAACAAATGGATTACTTTTCCACTTGGGCTCTGCTAGCTCTTTGGAGTGATTGAATTTGAATCTTTTCTGAGGTTTAACAGCAACTCTGGCAAACAAACAAACACAAAAATGTTTAGAGAGAATGAAATCTCAACAATCACTTACACAGACTTTTCCTTGTGGACATTTTTGTTCTTGACTTTTTTTATTGTCCTTGTAGGCTTTGGGTTGGTTTTTGTTGTGTGGTTTGGGTTGGGTTTTTTTTATCTTAACTCAAATTAAATCTATATGCCAGTGCAATTACACAGTTACTTCAAAGACTGTTTCTTTGGGTCATGATTAGAGATTTCTGAAATAATGAAAAAGTGGGAGGCAAGGAAGAGTGTGAAGTTGTGTGAGGATATATAAAAGAGAGGTCTTTATTAATTTCTTTCAAAGATCCACAGTGTGCCAACCCCCTTCAGCTATATTTTCACCTGGTAGCTGAAACCAGAGTAACATTCCCCATCAGCCAAGGGCAAAAAAGTGATAGTATATATTGGGCTATTGTTCTATTTGTTTGTTACACTTGAAACTTTTCAAAAGGTAATGTCATGTATCTGTGACCTCGGTATCCTGTTTGTCACAACTCCTAAGCTCTTTTGGGATGGGGAAAATGTAAGATCAGTGAGCTCTGCGATGGATATTGGCCATCAGCCATGCCTGAGAGGTTAATGTACTCTAAGCAGACCTCAGGATCTACTGAAACTGCAAAAAGATAACTTGTCTCCGTTACAGTCTTACACCAGCACAGCAGATAAATTCAAGATTTTTTGTACTTTAAGTATTACGGAAGACAGTTGTAAATGGTAAAGAAGTTAGATGATTTACTTACCAAGCTTTCATTTCTTTCTGGTTGTATGGATCAGGCAAACTCTCCAGATGTGGGACATGTTTATGAGCCTCTGTAAAACTCCACACACACACCCCACCCCAGCCCCCCGCCCCCCCGTATTTTTCCCATAGGCTTGTTCACAGCAACACCCACTGGAGCTAATGAGCAGTGACAGTATCACTGCAGCTTTCCCCCAGGGAGTGGAACACCATTGGCTCCTGTAAAGCCAACACTGTAAGCAGTGGGGTTTTTTTATATAAAGGGTGGGATGCCTCTAGTCTTCAGCAGCATGTTTTCTGTCAGCCAGGAGAAAATGCTTAAATAAAGTCTAATAAACCTGGTTAAAGCAAAGCTGGGTTTCTGTTTACTCAGCTGCTGTAATGCGTTATGAGAATGACACAAAGTTTAATGCAATCTAGTTTATTTTATTCCTGAAGTAGTTTCATCGTAATCCAAGCAAGAAGTGGAACTGTCATGATAATGTTAGCGTGTTCAGTAGAAACAGCATGAGATTCTGTTTTTAACAGAAATTCAACCCTAGGCATATGAAATGTGGTATTAAGAGTATAAATAAAAGAAGCTCCTGCTAAAGACATGGAAATGGCCCTTGCGTGGCCTTCTGATAGGAAGACAGATCCAAGTGAATGTACAAGACCTGAGAGTTGTGTTGCTATGAGAGCTGGGCTATAATTTAGCAAGCTGACAGGAGAAGTGAAGTATCTCCTCAATATCTGTGTTTGGCGGAGGAGATGAATGCATACATCAGGAAACAATGTTTAAGTGTTTTATTTCCTTATTTCAGCCTGTCAAACTGTCAGCATAGTTAATGGCCACCAAGAGAGAGTGAGGGGAAGGGAGGGAGGGGAGGAGGAGGATAAATGGAAGGAAACAAAGGTGCTATGAAGTCTGGAAGAAAGGAAAACTGGGAAAGATTAGCAGGGTGCTGAAGCATAATGGTCCCCTGGACACAAATGTCCAAACTCCCTCCATCAGCATGAACCTCCTCTCTCCTCCAGCCCTTCAAGGAAGCTGTGTAGAGATAATGAATGTCCCAGTACCCCATGCAAGGTAACTTTATTTTACTATATTAATTTTTCTATGGTGCTACCTAGGTCCACATTCAGCAAGGCACACGGGACTTCATATCGTATTTAAGTTGGCTGTTTTTGCTGCAGTGGCATCCAAACTGGACAAGATTGAATTTGCTCGTCTGAACTTTGAGATCTTGGGTTTCAGGCAGTTTTTTGTTGTTTTGAAAACTATCTGTAGCTGGGCTTTTAAACAAACAAGGTTTAAATTGTTACTCTGTTAAGTATATGGGGAGATATAAATGTCTTGGGACTTAATTCTTCTTGCTGACACACCCACGCACCTTCCACTAAAGTCAGTACAAATGGAATGCTTTTCATAAGAGAAGTATTTCTAAGGCGAAGCCAATATTATGTATTATTTTCATTGCGTGGAAACAGAACAAGAGTGGGGGAAAAAAAAAAGGGGGGGGGGGAATTTTTTTTAATACACCAAAGTCTGTTTGGTTCAAAAGCCGCAGGGAGGAGGATAATACAAAATATTCCTGTACTTTAGTCAAAGATGACACTTTGTTTTCATTGCCTTGCTAATCATGGGGGTTGGCAGCAAAAGGACTTGTGGTTCTGCCATGGGAGGTGGACTTGGCTTGCACACACCCAGATGAAGCACCTTCCAAACTGTATTTCATAGGTGCAGAGCCCAAGCTTTCCAGACTTGGTGGGGAACATGTGGCTCAGTTGTGGTTTGACTCAAGCAACAAAAAGCCCTCCCTTTTGTGCATCAAGGCAGAGAGAAGAGCATGTATGGAGACAGACAATGGCTATTGGGATTAAACCTTAGCATATGCAGTCTTCATTTGGAGGAAAACTTTGAATATTGCCTGTTCATGTCAGTAGAGTTATGGGGCCACAACCTTTCCTATGAAGCCACTGCCACATCTTGCAGCATCATAAAGTATGAATTTGAACTGGGTGTGATAAAAATGGGTTTCTTTTTGGCATAGCATTGTCAGAAGTGTCGTGTGCATTCTATCCAAATATGCAGTTCTTAGGAATTGTTCCAGTGAATGCCATTTGAATCCTATAGTTCTTGGGTTTGCCTATCTATTGCTTCTTTTAAAAATTCCTTAAGTCAAAAGAATAAAATGAGGAAAGTGTGATACAATGGTGTTCATCATGGTTTAGTGCTTTTAATATAGTAATGGTTGAAGTTGTAACTTCCTGTAGCCATTTCATCAGAGGAGGTTTTTAAGAGGACTTTTGAAAGAGAATATAGCAGCTTTGTGAAGTCTTCCAGGATATTTGTGGTTATGAGGGGATCTATGGGTAATATCTGGTGTACATTTTGAGGAGTATGGTTAATAGGTGTTGGAGGGTGGTGCTGTCAGATGCCTTGAGTGACAATTCAACTTGACTGTGCAGAATTGAAGAGAATAAGGAAAATGTCATTGGGCTGGGAGGAGCATTGGAAGTCAAAACAGCAACAGATGGCTGCTGTGATGGAGAAGGGAAGCCAAAGGAAAATTGCAGAAGCAGGCACATAATAAGGAAAGTAAGGGATCGGAAGGATGACTTCTGCTGTGTCACGTGGTAAGAGGGGGACAAGACTGCTTTTGTGGACATGGAAGCATCCATGTCCTTAGAACAAGTTTTTAATGCCTTTATAGTGGGATTCAGGCTGAATCCTTCATGGTATTAGAAATATTAGCACCCTTAGAAAGAGATACTGCTTATTTGTCTCTGTCATCCTATGTGCAACTGAAAGGATAGAGCCTGAACCCAATCCACAAACTTCAGAAACATTGTGTCAGTAGAATAAATTTGCATTAGAAAAAGCATTACAATAGTCAAACCCATGGACCTTACTTGGTGTATGTAAAATCATGTCCCCAGGTTCTACGATCTCAGGAGATGCAGCAAATTGAGAATAGTATCAGCTCAAATCCTGGCTTGGGGATTTCCAGTGACTTGTGCAGGCAGAGCTAGTGATTGAGTGATATGTGAACTGAATGGGTCAGCTGTTGCCATGCTGGGGAGAACTGAGCTGCCAGTGAGCCTTCCTTTCCAGTAAGATGCAAAATCCATGGTTCATTGAAAAAACACATGCTTCATTTCAGACTTCTGGCAGCATGACTAATGTCCATCTGAAAATGGAGACAAGTAACTCTATCTGCATAGTGAAACTTTACATGTGGTTGTGATGTAGACTGGAGTTACCTTGCTGTGCTACACTGTGATAGAAGGTTAATATTAAATGATAACTGTTTTACCCCTGAGTTGAGGTCTTTGCTAGAGTGGACAAATGAGCCTGATGCGCAGGCTTGCATGGCTGGGAGGACTGCAGAACTGAAGCAGAACGTGAAAAGGAAGTGACTTTGTTAGTCAGCCAGTTTTTTTCTAAAGGAAAAAGAGCTTATGTGAATCACTGGAAACTACTTCACATTGTTTCAGGAATATACATAGGAGACAATTTTTGCCAATAAAAGCATTAATTCACGGGTAATGAGGAGTCCTTGCCATTCCCATTTGAAAGCTCTGCCAGATTGGGTCAGATGACTCCACCTACTAAAACTATGTATGCTTATGACAAGCACTGCTTTAAGCCTTAAATAAATCCATGGCATTGTGCCTGTAATAATCTTTCTGCAGACCTGTACAGCCTACTACTCATTAGCTGATGTATTTATCGTGCTTACTGTTCTTTTCCATTATTTCTGTAGTATGAGTATGATGCTATCTGGTAAAGTAATTTAAAAAATATTGCTAAAAGTATAAAAACACATCATATGAAGTAACTCTGAAGGTAATGGAGCTCTGTGTGGGCACAGAATAATTACTGTGGATCAGCTTGTTGCTCATATAACTGAAGTTCATCCATTTACACACAGTGTGTATATATATGCACAAATACATTTATCTGTGATATTTTAAAACTTGTGTATATACTTGGCTATTATAAAAGCAAAGTCAATATAAATACATAAGACTATAGGATTCTACATGTGGAGATGTTCATAGGGAGAGGCTATTTTAGTATGTAGAAGGCAGTGATCACGTAATTAAAGACTTAGTTTTCACAAAGATGTAATCTTTATACCTACATAATGTTAAGTACTCAGAAGCAAGGCAATACCAACTGGGCAAGACTTGGGTTCCGTTGTTCTTAATGACTTTTTGTAGAAGTAAAAGAATAATTCTGTAATAGAAACATTTTAAAATTAATTCTGCTTTTAATATTAAAGTCCTATTGTTTACCAGTTACATATTAAAAAAAAAAAAAAAAAAGACTGGGTTCATTAAATGTAAGTGGTTACCATCAGTGCAAGACTGATATCAAAAACCCCAGTTGTCTTTAACTGTAGCTCTTTACAGGTTTTCTTCTAGAATTTCTGCTGATTCCAAGGATAAAAAAAAGTCAACTACTTACATGCCATTGAAATTCAAAACTCTCTTGAAGCAGTACAATTTAAAAAAAACTATGAAGTCTGATTTTAATTGGGAGCCAAAATCTGTGAGACTTTTGTGGTGTTATATACTCTCAAGGCAGAATTTTGGGGTATTTTCAGTTTTAAATCAGAGATTTTATGAAGTTATCACTCATTCCAGAAGCAAATATTCTATGAATTGTGAAGAAAAATTTCCATTTCCTCAAAAGACATTGTGAATACACTTTACCATGATGACTATGCTGGGAAACACAGCCTGAATGTTTTGTTTCTCATTCAAGTAAGTTAAATGAGGAGTTGTTTGTATGGCTGTAGACATATTTGGAAAGAAAGCTTTAAAAAGTGTTCATGAAAGGGAAGTAACAGTACTGCTGTGAGCTGAGGATATATGTTAACAGGCACTGGATGTATGTAACTGCTGAGACATCATGAACAATGGATGGGTTTCTGAAAGGCTTTGCAGTCCTCCTAGAAGCAAGTGCTGGCCTGTGTAGTAATACTCAATTATACAGTCTCAGAAGAAATAAGAGCATTGCTTATTACGGAGTGCCTGCGTAGAGCGTGGCATTTTGGTGTCTCCCTTCTATCAGCAGTTGAATATGATTAATTCTAAAGTAAAGAAACACTTCAGAACCTTCCTGGGACTTCTGTACAGGAGGAGCAGTTCATCAGTGCAGTAAGGAAACTTCAGAGAGCTTTGATGGAGAAGTCTGCTCTCAGCTGTCTGATACTGCGTTCATCCCTGGCAGTTCTCGACAAACATGATGCTGTGCCCACATCCCAAAGTTGCTTACATAGATTTACAAGTTTACCAAGAAAGTAATTTTTGTTGTTTGGAGACATTCTTTTAGGGATTTGAGAAGATGACACAGTGGATGAAATTCTATAATTTGATAAAGATACATCTGGGGATAAATGTGTGATAGGAAAATACCAAAGTATAGGTCTTGAAAACATTGATGTCTTTACATTAAGACCAAGTCAGAGGTATTCTGTTAAGTACTTTGCCATTGTAAGAATTCAGCAGCCCTCTCGGAGTACTCCCTTGCTCCTGAAATGACAAGTAAAAAAGCAACATACAGATTAGAGCAGGTTTTCTGCACTGAGGTTCTATCCTGGAATTTATTTCTTCATTCTTGGCCCAGAAAGCCAATCTTTGTCTTTCTTCATTTTTTTAACTATTGCTGTAGCTGGGGCATAATCTCCTAGCCCTGCCACTGTCAAATAGTTTGCCACTTGAACAAAAAAAAAAAAAAAAAAAGCCATATGCCTGGTTCCACAGAAATTTCCAGTGCAAGAAGCAGAAGCTTACAGGAGCTGGGATTTTCTGGGAGTGTCTCAGAAACCCAGGGGTGCTATTGGTGAGAAGTTCTTGTGTACACACCAGATCTTCTCAATCTTATCTGTGCTGAACTTCACAACCAGACTAGAAGAAAAATTGTAAAAATCATGTGTTATATAGGTGACATTTGTGCATGTGTGTAAGTTAGTAATTAAAAGTGTGTTTTGATCAGATCTTTACTGTAACTTACTTGAATTAGAGTGATTGGCTCAGTGTTTTTAGTGTTGAAAGATGCAGAACAAGAGTGTTGAGGAATATATAATGAAATTAATCACAGGGTAATGGTAACAAATTTTCAGGATAGCTTGAGAATGAGAAATATTTTGATTTGTACTTTTTTATCTGTAAGAGATTGAACTCATCAGATGATAAATTCAGCAGAGGTGACAGTTTCTGTGGGATCACAACTATGAAAAATAACACTCAAATTAAAGGCTATTTCTTCTTCCACCAAAAGCAATGAAAGTATTCCACTGGTCTGAACATAAAACATGTAGTCTTTATTTATAGTGGCTATTCTGCAGGTGTTTTAGTCATAGAATCATTTAGTCTGGAAAAGACTCTTAAGATTGAATCCAACTGTAATCCTAATGCTGCCAAGAGCACCACTAAAGCATGTTTGAGTGCCATGTCAGGGTAAGAAATGTCTCTCTATAAGATTTGTTAAAGAAACAAAGGGGATACCAATGCAAGAGCTTAAAAGAATTTCAAAGAAACTTAAACCTTTTCTTTTTATTTGGCTTTTCAGTTTTTGTTTCTTGCCTTAGGAATTAAGTTTGCCAGTTGTGCTTCAATCAGTGTTTTATACCCAAAAGGGGAAGTATATCATAGGAAAATTAACACCTTTTATTGTTGCATTCACTACAATGTACTGTATTTCTTGGGAACTTTTGTATCTGTTGTCAAACTGAGACCTTAACGCCATTTTACTTTTGCAGTTCAGCATATTACTTTAATTTTTTTGAATAATAAAAACTGATTTATATTTAATTATAGTCAAAATTTAGGAGGGGAAGGGAAGCATCAAAGCATAGGCAGAGAACAGTCAATCTTAGTTTCCATCCTTTCTGGAAGGACTGTGATGCTAGGCCTCAACTCTGCCTGCTGCTTTTAAGACTTCTGCACTGTCCCTCTTCTCTCATGGGTATTGCTGAACAAGTAAGTTGAACAGCAGCTTTAAGAGCTCTGTCAGTCAAGCAGAAGTATAGGCATACAAATTTCTGGTTTCTAGTGCTGCTTCTGCTATACTATCACCATCTGTAAAAGGGTAATGGTGATATTTATCTTGAAATTTGCTGGGGGCTTACAGCCTCAGCCAAAGTCTGCTCAAGTCGATGGGAGTTTTCCATCTCCATGTACACTTCTGAAACAGAACTTTAGTTTGCTGCTGTTTGCTGAGTTCTGGGAGATCCTTAGATAAAACTAGCCATGAAATATGAAAAATTACTGCTATTTCCACAGTGTTAGGGTGCAAAGATAAATGCAAATAAGCGCCCTTGACACTGGCTATTAACAGTTGAAATTAGACATAACACGGTAAGAATGTTGGGTTTAAGTATGCATGGAGAATCATAAAACACATGCATTGTTTCTTGACGTCTTCTGAAAGTACAGCAATAGGATGGTTCTCAGTCTCTACCTTGTTAATAAATTTACATCATTCTTCTCATTTTTGAGACTGGAAAAAAAATTAAAAAAACCAAAACAGACCACAACCCAAAGATCAAAAGATCTTGTGATAGTTCTGTCTGATGTTCTGGTTTGTTGGAATGATTGTGAGCACTGACTGAATTTCTGCACCAGAGGCTGTGCACTGTGACCCTGCCACTGGTATTTGTCCAGTAAAAAACTGTCAGTAGAACAGGGGTTCCCACTCACTATCTTTGGATTTGGCCTCAAATACAGCGTTTCAAAAAAGGAGGCTTAAAAAAAAAGGCATGAAAAATAAAAAGAACTGCCACGAGGAGTTTCCTTTTTGATCATAAAGACAACATGAACAAATTGTCCCTGTTTAGTATACATTTTCAGATTGCTTTGGTGCCAGGAGTTCTGCCACCTGTTCCCAGCAGGACAGCATTGGGATAAGAAGAAAACTGGTAATCTTTGAGAAATAAAATATACATGTGCACTCTACAAAGTGAACTTTGATAGTCTTTTTAGTGAAGAAGATAAACCTTTTCAGCATTACAACTCACTTGGGTGATGAGCTGCTTTAGTGCAGCTCAGACAGCTGGGGACTGTTGGTTTTTATTTATTTAAAGGAACCTTGTCAAGCAGTTTCAGACTTCATTGTGAGGTTTTGTGTAGTTAAAAAATAAAAATAAAAGCAACCCCCCAAAAAAAACCCCCACAAAAATGAAAAGCAAGTAGACAAAACCTATCGTGGTAAAGCATCTGTTTAATATTTTTGCCTTTCTTCTGTGTTTTTTGTATTCTGCTTTTCCTGATGCTTGCAAATGAGACAGTGCAATTCATTCCAAACTGGAGGCGATGCCACTTGGTGTAACCCTAGAAGTTAGAGCAGAAGTCATACAGGTTGTATGCTTGTGCAAATCAGCATTAACTCCATGCCCATCAGTGACCTAGAGGATCTGACCATTTAGGTGGTGTGGAGGCACGGCCAAAAGTTTTTAACTTAATAAATTGGAAGGTGCCTTAAGCAGAAGTGAACGCAAGAAAAAAAATACCTGTTTGGGGTGGGTCTTCATCAGGAAGGCCTACTTTCCCAAAGACTTTTTTTTCCATCCTTGCTTCTCCCAGCAGCTGTTCACACAGACCTCTCCAGCAAGGGAAGAGATGAGGAAACAGGGAATCAACAGGGACTCAACCCTTTGCTTACAAGAGATTGGGCTCCTGCTTGTATTTGGAACTAGAGATCAGAAGGACACTACCTCAAAAAAAAAAAAAAAAAAAAAAAAAAAAAAAAAAAAAACCACACAGGGAAAGAAACCAACAAAACAAAAAAAC